>JAGVSP010003870.1:0-71310 GCA_022494985.1 Micrasema minimum
GCTAAGGCTATCAGATAGTTGAATGTTTCGGCCCTAACCTAACCAAACCACATTATCTTTTGCATCATTTTTGTGGGATCGATAAGAAATGTAAACATGGGTCAGAGAACAAAGGGACAGTCAATTCGACTACCAAGAAAAAATGATTCCGGGCGTATCGACAGACCTTCAAATATTCCAGTCGAATCGCCTTGCTAAATCGACTGCATTAGTTCTGAAATTGGCCACTACTCATGCGCGCGCACGGATAGCGACTGCAATAATGGGGCGAATCAGCAGGGTTGGTCCGCCATCTTTCAATCAGATGCATCGTGACCGTTGTCCCGGAAGGTTATATTTTGATGGTTAAAAAGTTTTACCAAATTTTCAAAGTGTGTGCTCCATTTTTCAGTTGTTGCATTTATGCATGTAATAAACTATAGGATCACCAGTTATTTTAAGTGCACCAAAAGGCGGCGAATGATGGCGGAACTGCGAAATGTGCTCTATTCCCAATTTGGCGCAATGGCGGCTTCTCTTTCACAATTATTGGAAGGTAAGAGTTTCCTACCTAATATTATAAATACAATGACGTTAATAGTGTTGTAACAGTATTTCATACCCAGTTGATTTATAGTAGCATCTATGCTAGCTGGGGAAAGTTTTTTTTGTTGAATTTTAACAAGCTCTTTAAAACATGTTTTAGCCTATATCAATTTTAAAAAGAAAAACGAAACTAGTGAGGAATTGAATCGAACCAAAAAGTCCCAACATACGATAGGCCTAATCACTTTCAATCTTAGCTAAATGTTAACAAAAATATTCAATTCTAGAATAAGTGGAATATTGGCGCCATTTTGTTGAAATTTTGTCGCCGCCATCGTCCATTGTCTCTTTGGTAATTTAAAAAAATTGAATTGAATAAAATACTTATTGTGGGCATTTTAGGGCAAAACACCTGGTTTATTGTGTATCTAAAGTATAATCTTGTAGCCTATTTCCCCCTTCATCTTGCTTTTAAAAATTGTTATTTTCTTTGATCACATGAAAATGGAAATTCGATGAGGCTTAAGTTCAGAGCTAGTTCGAGATAATCTGTGAATTAGTTTGCCGGCATTTTTATGTACCAATCTACGTCAGGGGTGCCAATTGGGAGCGGCAGGGGGCAGCTGCCCTATCCTAGGTTCTGGGGCTATTGACTGAACCTGTAGGGTTGGATTAAACCTAGCGGTGGCCAGTATGGAACATTGTTTTAACTTCTTTGGACTCTGGATAATGTCCCATACTGGCCACCGCTAGGTTAAATCCAAATTAAAAAAAAATATAGTTAGTGAAATATATAAGAACAAATTCGAAACACATTTGTTAATACATAATTCATCAGCATCAGGTAGAACAAAAAGTCGAGTAGCTATAACCACCTATATAGGACTTTTATCTAAAAAGGGTTCAGGAAATGGAAAGATGCAAGTAAGCTTCTGAAGCAACATTTTAAATCTGTAATTTCTGTTGCATACGCGGGGGGGGGGGAGTAAGCTTATATTAATATGTAAATTAAAGGTGGTATTTTAAATGCCCCCCCCCCCCCCCCTAACAATTAATTGGATTGGTGCCCCTGTTAATTTATTCGGGAGTTTCACGCTATATGGAGGTTCGTTCTAGATTTTTTTTTTTTTTCAGGGAGGAGGGGGGGGGGGGGGGGGGGGTTAATTTGAAATAATAGTTCAAGTTATCAAGGTAACCTGTCTCCACATAGTGGTACATCATTTTCTAATTCTTTACAGACCATGGATTCAGTACCCTTGAAGAGATCGGCCTGATGCTGGAAGATGATATTCGGGAAATTGGAAAGAATGTAGCTCAGAGAGCAAAATTGCGCGAGCTCATTAGGCAGATAAATGTTAGTACCTTTTACAAACTTTTAAAATGTTGGAGAAACATGAAGGTTTTAATTTTTCGTCAATCATAATTTTATATCATTCAATAAATTAAGGCAAATTTTAAACTGGTGCATTTTTCGGAACTAAGAAAAAATTTGTGGTGTTGGTTTTCAGATTTTTATTCCTTTCAGGCTTAAATCCACTCTGAGTATCATGTGAGTAACTTAATAGAAGTATTTACTATTGTCTTTTCTTACAGGACTATCCTAAGGCGCCGCCATCTAACCGACACTCATCCTCTCCAGCAGCGGCTACGACCCCAACAAAAGCTCCCCCAGCGATCTCGCCCCCCGCAGAGTCACAGGATTTGTCTTGTATTGCCTTGCCAGACATTTTTGACACCCTTAATGAGACGACCCCTGACCCCTCGCCTGACCCATTAAACGTTATCTACACTTTTCAGCCCCAAGTTGAGACAGTTGAAAGGGGATTGATAGTTGAAAAAAGTATCTTGTCCTATGATACAGCAAGTGCATCCATACCCGCTAGTGAAAACGAGCTTGTAGCTTTGTTGAAAAAAAGTGCAATAGGCAATGAACTGCTAAAAGAAAGAGATACAATTCTGGGAGACAGTAAGTCCTACGAGTTAACTGATATTATAGTAAAAGCAAATTTAAACCCCCTCAACCTTCACAAGCGGGTGCCCAGCGCGGTATGGATGCACTGGGCTAATCTTGTCGAGACCGTCTTTAAACTCGAAAAGGCGTCCAGCTACTTTAGAACAGAGGGGGTCCCAAAACCTACGGGTCGTTTTTTAAATAGGGCCAACAGGATAAGGCGGGGGAAAAGGCGGTCATCTTTAGAGTCCGATTCTGGGGGTTCCAGTCCTAGAACCAATAGCAACTCTCCTGTTACTCCTAGAGTAAGTCCCCGGGACGCCATTTATAGGCCAAAAGGCAACAGGTGCTGCGGGGGCGAAACGGCTGAGGAAGACGAGTTTCTAGGGGACACCATAGAAGTCGTAGCCAATGAGTGGCTGTTGACTGCAACGGAGCCGTGGGACTTAGTAGTTTCAAAGTGGAGGCTGTCATATAATATTCGCTACGATTGGCTGAGGGACAAAAACCTGACTCATCTGACGGCAGCTGACTACTTCAACAAGTACCCGGCACTAAAATTGCCCAACGGTCACTCACTGGTAAGTCTGTTATAGTATACTGTATATTTCAGCATGTTATGGAAATGCATAAGCCCTGCGCTGTAAGAAAATTTAAAAAATCTTCATATTCGCCAATTAAAACATCTTTGCTAGCCTAGCGGGGAGGGGGGCAAGGTGGGCATACCCATAGAGCACGGCTGGGAGCGAATGACAATGGTGATTGCTCGGTGGTAAAATCTGTCTGTATCAGATATGAGATAGTGAACCGTCAACCTTCCGAACTTGGGAGTTTGGGTTTGAAATCCGAGCCGTCACCAACTACCTAGGTCCACTAATGCACACCGTAGTTGGTTACAACCATCCATCATTTTGAGCAAAACTTTTACTTATTTAAATTTTTTGTGTTACAGCTGGAAGAAGATTTTGCAACTGGATACCCGGACTTAATAGCGAATTTCCAAGGGAAATTCCCTATAGTGAAAAACAGAATACTCCAAGCTCTAAAAGCGTACGCAACGATCAACTGCAGGCAGAAAGCGCTTCGCCTTGGTGAACTTGTCACCTTAGCGGAACGTAAGTCTATATCTTATGCATATTGTTTTGCCCATTCGCACCTGTTACGTGATAAAAAAGAGAAGGAAATTTTTAATGAAGATCGCTTTATTTGTCCATTTTTAAATACTGAAGAATAAATACAAGTTTCATTTCTCTTTGAAACACGCAATGCTAAGACAGTTAAAAACTCCATGGAGCCATGCATACCCTACAATTATAAAGGCATTATTGTCAATTTCAAAATTTGTATGCAATTATTTATAATGAGGAGATTGGCAGTAGACCGTTTGCTATGGCTCCATTTGTGTGTTTTTATTTTTCTCTCCTTATGTAAAGCTTTAATCACCATTTTTTTAAATTTATTTTTAGTTGATAGTGTCCTTTATTGATTTAAAGTATAATCATTTTAACACTCTTTGGCTAGCATACATAAAATGGTCATGTAATGTCGAATAAGCGCAATGGTCCTATGATCTATTTGGATAATTCTCGGATTCTCGCCCCAAGATATGAAGGTTGACGGTTCTATGCCTGATACTGACAGATTTTTCAAACTAACCAGTCACCTCTGCTTACTTGGCATGTGATTTTAAGGCTCGCTGGTGGTTCGGAACCCACCTTAAGATGTAGGTCCCCTCTATCAGCCATACCCCGATCCCTGGATGGCGGAGTCTGCCCTGTGGGTGTCTAAGCTTGAGAAACAGACTCGATCCCCCGCCGAGGCTGAGTGTGGTGCTCATACATGCGCAAAGTTGGGTATGTCAGAGGGGGGGGGGGGGGGGGGGGGGGGTAAATCAAGATTCAAGTGGGTAGGGGCTTACTAAAATTTGCGTCCATGGGGGGGGGGGGGGGGGGGAGGGTAGTGGCTTACAAAATTTTGCGTGTATAGGGGGGGGGGGGGGGTCTGGGCAAAATTGCTAGGGGGGTCCGGGGCAAGGATGCAGGGGGGGGGGGGGGGGGGGTAAATCCCCACCCCTTGCGCATGTATGATGGTGCTTCAATGGCAGAAATGATAAGTAAGCAGGCGTTAGCAACATCTTTTAGCTGAGTTCAATAATTGTATGGTATAATTTTTAATTTCATTGCAGGGCACGGAGAGTGCAGTGACATTGCAGCTCTTCTGGCTATTCCACATCTTCTGAAGGACTTACCGCGAATTGTGGCTACGGAGCCTGCCCTACCCAGCAAAGCATGGGTGCCAACTAGAGCCGAGTTGGTTGACGGGTTCATATCACGCGTTGGTACCTCCGCTGATGTACTGGAGAGCATAAAGAAGAGAAGAGAATTTTTGAAAAGTAATAACTGCGTATTGGAGCCGTATGTTCTAGTTGTAGGTCCATCATTTTTCGATATAACCGCCTATTATGTAATTTTGTATGAAGGGATGTTCTATAGAGCTCAGTCTATAACTCATGCTTTTGACTTAGCATTTAAAATCCTTTGGGCTTGCAACTTGTGCTACCCTCCAGACAGTAAAGTGTGCTGGTACATCTTGCAGAGGGTTATATACGGGATTGAAGGGATTGATAAGGGTCAACGCTCACCATTAACCGCCGCGGCGGAACATGTAGTAGACCTTCTAATGAAGCCCATTCCTGATTATTTTTCAACTAATGATCCTACGAGTTCTGAAGCTCTATAGAAAATGCCTCCGTTAAATTTTTGTTTGAAGTGCCCCACATGCAGTGCTCAATTTCCTGACTTTCGTGATTTAAGGAGCCACATGAGGTTTGAAAGGCACAGTGGCGTAATGACGTGTCCAATTTTAGGTTGTCATCATAAATATTTTCTTTACAAATATCTCCGGCGTCATTTCGTCACGAGCCATAGAGCTCTGCATAATTTGCACTCTGTGGCTGGGCATTTAGGGGAATGCTCTGGTGATTTGACATCATCAGATTGTGCTGATGAACCAAATAGTTCTCAAAGTGGTGATAGGGAAGCTGCGAGTGTAATATGTGTTAGACCTACCATTGATGTTCACCAATCGGTAACTCTATTATTGTCCTCTCTTTATGAAAACCCTCAGATCCCCATTTCACAAATTAGTAAAACCTATGCGGGGATAGTTAAGCTGGTAAGAGATTGTGTCATACCTTTTGTAAAGGAAACCCCTAGTAATGCAAGCCATGTTGTGCAAACATTGAATAATTTTGATTCACATTATAAGAGAGTTAAAGAAATGCAGGCAGGAGGCACTTTGATAACTCCTAAGAAAATTGTTGTAGGCAGACGTAATGATATTGTGAAGAGAAATGGAGTCCAGACACTTGAGGCAGTGAAATCCTATCAACATATTATTCCCCTACGGGTCTTATTCAAAAAATTTTTTTCTATTAACAATCTTTTGGTTGAAACGTTGGACTATGTTAAAGCCAGCTTACTGGAGCCAGCGGGGCCCAATATTCGCAACTTTTTACAGGGTCAGTTCTGGAGGTCACGCGTTGCCTTGTATGGGAATAAGACAGTCTTGCCATTTTTCGTTCTAAATGACGATTTTGAGCCTTTAAATCCATTGGGCTCGCATAGTTCTATTTACCGCTTGGGAGCCAATTACGCCAGTTTTCCTTGCCTGCCACCTACGTACTCATCGCAACTTCGAAATATATTACTAATTTCACTCTACCATTCGCGTGATAGATCTGAATTTGGGAATAAATCGATTTTTGGTTCCCTCATTGATGAAATTAATTCATTAATAAGGGAGGGCATTCATTTTAATTTGCCCGATTACACCGGTAGAATATATTTCGCGTTGGGGGCCGTGCTATCCGATAATTTAGGATATGCTGGTTTGTTTAGTATGGTGGAGAGCTTTAGCAGTAATTACCCTTGCAGGATTTGTAAAATTGATAAGGAAACATTGTGGACTGACCTGTATGAAAATCCGCTCCTTCTTAGGAATAAAATTAATTACGAGGAGGACTTACGGACAGACAATGTATCTTTGACGGGAATTAAAGGAAGATGTGTATGGCTTGATGTTGACGATTTTTCAATGTTTGAGCAATGTGGCGTTGACGTTTTCCATGATCTGAATGAAGGGTGCCTTAAATACATTTTGTGCTTCTTATTAGTAACTTTTATTGACAAAAAAAAATTTTTCTCAATTGAATATCTAAATAATAAAATATCTACTTTAGATTATGGCCCCGACAGTAACAATAAACCAGTCGTATTGGAAATGAAACATTTACGCCAAAAAAATTTGCGTTTAAGTGGCGTTGAATGTGTCAATTTATTTCTGTATCTGGGCATAATGGTGGGTGACGTAATTCCGTGGGATGATGAACATTGGTACCTCTATAGTACTACACGGCAAGTTTATGATATAATTATGGCACCTGTTTGTTACACTGCTAGATTAGATGTGATGCGATGTAGCATTGCTCGAATGTGTAAATCTTACAATGAACTAAGTGGTGAAAATTTAAAATTCAAATTTCATATTTTACTACATTATGCATCAGCTACTCTTAGGTTTGGCCCCCTCCAAAATCTCTCCCTCGTACGAGGAGAAGCAAAGCATAGAGTCAGCAAATTAGCTGCTAAGTCAACTTTCAATAGAAGAAACTTGACCCTGACCCTGATGAATCGTCACCAACTTAGTCAGAATGCGATGTTTGTAAACAATAATTTACCTGATCAAATTGTGAGAGGTCGTAAAATTGCCTTGACTAAAAAAACAAAGAAAAACTTAGCAGACACATTTAATTGTCAGACCACTAGTATAACTCAATTTCAATGGATTTGCTATTGTTCGACAAGATATCAACACGGTACAATTTTGCCTCATTCTATACAGGGAGAAAATGTGATTTATTTTTCTATTGATAAAATTTACTTAGTTAACAATAAATCCATTTTCTTTTCTGGATTTTTATATGAAACTGCTAGTTTTGATGAACATTACTATGCAACTGAGGTATGCTTACCTCTTCTATCAATCAATACCGTGTTTGTACCTTTCGACGATTTGCTTTCCAGCTTTCCTTGCCATATATTTCCAATTTCTGGTTCTGGAGCACCACCTCATTTTCATATTGTAGACCGTAAGCCATGTGCATAGCATTTTTATTTCTTTTGTCTACACATAGTGTTACGTCATTTGTCTTATTTATTATTTATTGCATATATAGTATATAATTCAAGTTAACTTGCTATTGCTATTAAGAAATGACTAATTTTAATGACTTAAAATTGCTTGATTTTCTATGTAAGTTACAAAATATATATGTAAATACCTACAAACTCTTATTATGCTATACTATAATACCTATACTATACCTATTGTATATCTTGTTGTGAGGAATAGTGTCATTTACTAGCAATACTGAGCCTTTTCTTTTATTATTATTTGCACTATGGCGTTGATATCCGCCCCTCATTAAAGACCAAATCCTTTATTAAGGCTCAATATTGTTGTCCGTTCTTTCGTCTCTGTTGCGTTGGCTTTTCGTTGTTCCAGCTCAGTTGATGCTGCCTGCCCCTAAACCGAAGCGACTGGATAGGTGGGGCGAATCGACTGGATATAAACCGAAGCGACTGGATAGATAGGTCGAATCGACTGGATTGTGGTGGGCAAATCGACTGTATATAAACCTAAGCGACTGGATCGGTAGGGCGAATCGACTGTATATAGCCCAAGCTATTGGATAGATAGGGCGGATCGACTGGATTGTGGTGGGCAAATCGACTGTATATAAACCTAAGCGACTGGATCGGTAGGGCGAATCGACTGTGTATAGCCCAAGCTATTGGATAGATAGGGCGGATCGACTGGATTGTGGTGGGCAAATCGACTGTATATAAACCTAAGCGACTGGATCGGTAGGGCGAATCGACTGTATATAGCCCAAGCTATTGGATAGATAGGGCGGATCGACTGGATTGTGGTGGGCAAATCGACTGTATATAAACCTAAGCGACTGGATCGGTAGGGCGAATCGACTGTATATAGCCCCAGCTATTGGATAGATAGGGCGGATCGACTGGATTGTGGTGGGCGAATCAATTCCTTATGCAGTCAAAACGCCCGTTTTATAATATCTGGAACCCCTTCAATACGGTCGTTTCGCCCTCTTCGTGTTCCTAAAAATGCCTTCCTTCTTCTAATGCAGCTGATTCGACTGCAAAAAATCCTGTCGAAAGCGGCGACAACCCACTTCAGCCGGTCATTACGACTGTATGAATACGGTCATTTCGACTGAAATGATCGACTGACTTACGATTTTCACCCACCTTCAGTCGGTCGAATTCTCGATTGACCGCTTATAAACGGGCAATTCGCCCGATTACTTCGGTCAGTCGAATCGCCCTTATTTCCCCTCCATCAATCGACTGCTTTCTAAATAGTCGATTCGCCTGGGGGTGGTGGGGCTTCGCCGTTTTCGACAGTATTGGCCAGTCGTTTCGCCCTTATTTTTCTTTCAGTGTATAAATAATGATATTAAAATAATTAGGTATGTTAAATTAAGTATTAAGTATAACCCAAATTACTTACATTTCACATTATTCGATATATTAAAATATTGGTGCGGTATGAGGACTTCGAATTTTCCAACCCTGTTATTGTAAATACCCATACCCTATACCTAAGCGAAAGCCAGCAGGAAAAATCTTAAACAAATTATATATTTATGCGTAGTTAAGTTAGGTAGCTAGGTGTTTCTTTAATATCTGAGAAGATAACAGCACTCTTTACACTTTTCTTGGGGAATTTCTTAATTATTGTTATTACGGTCTATTTTACGTATGGGTAGGTTACACATATCTACTTATATATTTACAATACGAGTATATGTATATTCGGTACTTTTTCTGCTCGTTTTTACCGAGTCTGTATTGGTGCAATTTCCCAGATTTTTTGGATTCTTATAATGAGCAGATATTGTTTTTCTACTTTAAAAATTCATGGGCGATTCGCTGGTTTTTTTAAAACCATTTAAGTTTTTATGAAAACTCAGATATTTGAATTATAGGGATGGTTTCAAATAGTCGAAAATTACTGTAATAGAAAGCAGGAAAGTTTTGTGCTGAAGTGGAATTCTAATTCGGATTCCTCCACCCTACCACTAGACTTCAACCTGGTTCAAAATACTGTTCAAAAACTATTTTTTAATTTAAAAAAATCATAGCGTTTTAAACATTGATTTATAATACACTTAGATCTGCCTTGCAGAGTAAATTATTTAGAAAAAGTAATGACACGAAGATTCCGCACCTCAATACACTTACACGGGATCAGAGCCCTTCGACTGCCGGCAAGCATCCGCCCACACACCGCAAAAGGTATGGGCTATATATAGGGTTTCAGTAACAATATACAATTACTAACCCGTTCCTTACGAGGAGCGTTCATGAATTTTACCAAGCATCTAAAATGACTTTTTTTTTCTTGACTATTATTTAAGGAAAAAACTTTCTTTGAATAAATAATTATTTTAGGCTATGTAAACAAATATAAATAAACACTTACATGTGGAAAGTTACACCATCTTTTTTGATAATTTTATCCGTACGGTTTTTACACGGTTTCACTACACGGTTTTACATAAAAGTTATTCACGTGGATTTGGCACAATAAGTACGGTTCTGTGAATCAGTGCAACTTTGCCAAAAATTAATTTTAGCTGCGCTATGAATCATAGTTTGAAATTGTCCCGAAAAGGCAAAACAGATGTAACACAACACCAATTTTTTTTTAAAATAATTTTTAAAATTGTAATATTATATGGAGTTTTATAAAAAATGCGACCTCAATAAAAAAATTAATACATTTTTATGAAAAAAACGGCTGAAAATTTCGTTTTTAGATTTACTTATTATTGTGCCAAACTTAACGTAAAGTTGTGAGATTATATTATAGTAGGTAGATAACGGATAAGCTTGTTGTGTCTACTTCGTAATAACAAGTTTTGGACTCTCGGTTTTTAGATGCGCACGTGGTTTCTAATGGTCAGTAAATTTTATAAAACAAAATAAAATAATGCTAATTGATGAGTTTTAATGGGAAACGACATCCGCAACATGACAGAAAGTTATAAGGTATTGTTATATACCTACACAGGGCCACAGTACCGGTTCTAGGGGAGAGCAAAGCCGTAGATTATTACGGCTTAAAAAATACATATGTTTTTTCGGGCATTGTATATTGTGTGGGTATCACATTATGTGTTGATGAGTTTGTACGGTGTCGCAGTCGAGTATTTGCGAGGCGTAACCCATAATCGTATTGTCAACTTTTTGTGGCGGGAACAATGACGTCATGCGCACAAAGATTTACGAACTGACACAAAAACCGAGCACCTACGGAAACACTCGGAGATCTACGAGAAGCCTTTTGACCAGCTGCGTGATTTCACGCGTATCTACGGAACATTCTTCCCGCCAAATAGCGAGAAATTAAATTCACTTTTATTTTAACTATTTCCACCATTCCTTTTCATCAATATTTCAGTAAGTTAAGTTTTAGTATTAGTATCTAGTTTTGGTGAAATAAACGAACATTATAAAACCGTAAGTACCTGTTTCATTCTCTCTTTCTGTGCACCCACATAAAATCTGGTATACTCACGAAATGTACCTAGTACTAAATTGGTAATCAACAAACCAAATTTTCATTAAATTCAACTATTCTTGATAAACTCAATTGTTACCATGTTGGACTAATAAAGGTATAATGACCTGTTTTGGCGGGAAATCGCGATTACGATATTTTAAAAATTAATTACGGACATAATAATGATAACAAAATTCGAAAAAAAAAATTCGCACCTATGATATAATTCTTAAACCACCATCATTAAAATAATTTTTAAAATGTAATGGTCCCGTACCCCATGTTATTTTTATTATGCTCGTTTGTTCATATTTACGTACTCAAATACTTAATAAAAACCATAAAAAAGAACCGCTATTTCTTTAGGTCATTCTAAAGTATTAACACTAATATTTACTCAAATTCATATTAAAGTGTGATAAATACTACTCTTGACCACAAATTGTCACCAACTCTGTACCTATTATATATTGCATGTGAACAATTAATTGCAGCAAAGTGGGGTAATTTGTAATTTTTGCGTTACGTACATAAGTTTGCTGAAATGTCCCTAAAATGTTTTTTGTCACAACACCAACGACTAGGTACGTAATTTAAAATGTATAATTGTGAGTAGGTACCCTGAAGCAAATTGTTTGATATTCTTAATTATTCTTGAATATTGACCAAATTGATGGCACATTCATTCTCATACCATTCATCATTATCATCATATCAGTCGTGATGGTCAACTGCTGGGCATTGGCTTCCCCCTACTGCCTCCATTCCTCCCAATCCTGCTGTCCACCAAACTTTTTGATGTCCACACCATCTCATCGGTGACAAACAAACAAACGTTAGACAAAAGGAAATATGTTTTCCAAATCACAAAAATACAAAAAGCTTTTGTTTGAATTGGTCCCCATCTTCCAGCCTCCTACAAAAGGGAATCTGACTAACCACGAAACTTGACAACACAAAGAATAGAAAATCCAGGTAATTGATAAAAGTATTTTTAAATAATAAAACCACAAATTGTGTATTTTTTAAATATATTTTATGTAGTATGTAAACTTCACACCTTTACATGAATTAAAAGTGATTAAAAATAAAATAAACATTAAAAATAAAATAACATAACATCACAGAGTGATAATTTTTTTTACCAAAACATTGTTTTTCAATGCTGAACATTAACAACTTTAAATTTATGTAATCAGCGCTCTTGAGGCTATTTCTAGCAAAAATAGCGCTTTATAAATCATCCAGAAATAAATAATTGAAACATGTATATAGGTACATACTTCCTGAAAGACTTGCATTATTTCAGAAAACAAAAATTTTTGTTACAAACCTTCAATTGAAGTGAATATGTTAGTACTGTGAAAGGAATAATGAAAATAATATTGGGATATTTAAAACAAGCAAGATTTTTAGCAACTTGTTTGGACTCATAGAATGGAAACTAGCAGTAATTTGTCGGTATATATTATCATTACCTCAGATATCTCCGAAATAGTATTGAAGATCAACAACGAAATCACGAATCAATGTGATTAATCACGAAAGTTAATCGAACAAGGTAGGTAGTGCATAAGATGTACATAAAAAATATCTAAAACTACAAGTCCTTAGGTGAAATCAAATACAAACATCTTGATATGTAAATAAAAATAAAACAAATGAAAAGTGGTGCCATAAGAATGGTAATTTTGAAAATTTTTAAAATTACTTTAAAAAATAATTATTCCTGTCACTACACTGGTGTTGATTTAGAAAACAATCTGATAAAACGTCAAAACGTATTTGTGATAAAAAAATATTATGATTCTACAGCAATAAAAGTCATTTTTATAGCAAAAAATCTTATTTTAAACCGGTACCTATTATTGTAAAATCACACAGTGTTTATAATGCCTTAAGGAGCTGTCTAATAACCAATACAAAAACGTCTGGTGTATAGTTTGCACATATTCTGCGATAAATTTGCGTGGAACTTATATTAATGTTCTTTGTTACAATGTACTGCCAACAATAAAACAATTATCTACATAAATGATAATGTACATATAATATACCTATTATTATCCAAATGAATAATCAGTAAATATGAATCATCAATGTATTTTATGGTTTTTCAATTGGATAAACATTAATTTATTTAGTTGTATTATGCATAGTGTTAATATAACATGGAGTAACATAGTCCAATTATTCTAAAAAATGTATGTATTTAAATGCTTCCATAAAAAACACCAATTATTCTACTAGGATTACATTTTTATGTCTTACATCTATTGATGTAATATATTTTAGCTAGAACACTCCACAGTGCAGTGATGAAGCAACTAGAATATAATAAAAAAGATGCAACAATAAAGTATGTACTTTCTCTAGTATCCCTTTCGCTACAAACAAAAAATCAAATTCACTTTTCTTTTCTTAAAAAAAAATGTGATGTTGAGTTTAAATGGTGGACCCGTGGTATTACGCTAAGACGTTGGACTCGCGCCACAGAGATTCCAGGTTCGATTTCCAGTGAGATCACAAAAACTACAAGTGGTTTTTCTCAAACCTGGGTGATATAATTCTCTTCTACAGGCTCCAGGCATTCTGCGATTGTAAAAAATCACTAAAAATAAAGAAGAAAACAAGTGCTTCAAATGTTTCATACAAGAGTTGTGATATTCAATAAAATAAAAACCCAAAATAATTTTAACATCAATATTGTATCAGCTTAACCATTATTTTTGAGTGGAAGTATATAAATGTTTGAAGTTTTTATTTTCCATGAGTAACAATATTGTATGAAGTACACATCAATCTTAACTATATCATAATCTAACTACAAATTAATACAAAATATGTAATGTTATAAAAACTATAATTATTTATTTAAATAAAAATAAAACATGATTGTGTTCTAACAAATATAAGAAGATTTTTCTAAACCATATTAACGAAGAAAAATCGGACAGATTTTTATAAAAGTATTTGGAAAATAAACATCCGTAAAAATTGGATGCCCACCATGCCAAGATTAGATTAGATTAGATTAAATAATATTTTTAACCAACCAATGCTCTTTTCAAATCATGTTATGGTGCGTATGCAGTTTTAACAGGAAATTGAATGAATAAAATGTGATTTTCAAATGTTGCAGTGTTACAATGTAAACGATAAAATGATAGTACGTGTGTAGATTTTCACAATCGTTTATTGGGGTAACTCATGTTGTTTGTTACCTTCTCCGACGTTGAGGAAGTTGGAGAGTTTCTGTTATCCCAAAATAAAATGATTGTACAATCCTAGGAAACAAACATTACATTGTAAAACTTATTCAAATTAAAATAAAAAGGCTCCTCATAGATTTAAAATAAAATAACTTCAAATAATATAACTTTAGAGGTTAAATATCATGCAAGATTTTATTTTATTTGTATTATCTAAATAAAAGTTATAACTAATTTAGCTCAGATAATAGACTTCCATAAATTAATATGTTTATTGAGATTTTACAGATACTTTTTTTACAAAGAAAAATTTAATAAAACACCGATACTTGCAAAAGAGAATTTGGCATTTTTAAATGTTGTATAAGGTATAAGTAAATAAATAATAATTTTTTTTTAATTGAGAAATTCACATTATAAAAAAATACTAAATAAAATTCTAGACAAACCAATAAATAGCATTAGATTCAGTCAAATGTATGAACTGAAAGTAAGGAGAGCTGGGTGCAGATAATATTCGGGATCAAATATCCATGAGTTTGATCCACGAAATGGCATCCAAATTTTCATCCTCTTTTTCAAAAAATTTAGTCATTTTGCCATAGTCAATTATCTTTCAGTTAGTCATTCATCTTTCAAACAATCCATCGAGGATTTGGATTAATGTTCCTAGAGAATTAAGTCAGAAAGATTGTTGAAGTTAGAAATTGATTATTTCAAATCAATCTAAAAATCCCAATGATATTCATGAAAAACTGCTCCTATATTTGTATCGATAATGGCTTAAATATCTTATCACACAGAATAACTAAGTTTCCTTAACCGTTAACCTAGTCTTGACATAATAATCACAGCTGAAATTGTTTTATTGATCATTTGCTATTGAAAAATATCTTATTATTATTAGTCATCTACCCTGCCCTGCTGTCACAAGAAAAAAGACTGAAGTATTATGATTTTCAAAAATGGACTAGTGGGCATTGAACCAGCTAAGAAAGACATGATAGTTTTTTACTGTCATTATCGTAACTTGATCACAACACTGCACTTGGTGCACAAATACAATGCCTTATGCTCTACTAGATACGGATACGAGAAAGTAGTAGTAGTAATTTATCATTATCTACTTGCATCTTCACTACAATTTTTGTCATTATGTAATGGCCAGTCTAGATATTATGTCAAGACTAACGGTAAAATAACAGTTGTAAAGGCCCGTCTATACTCTTGTGAAGTTGACGGAAGTAGACCAAAGTTGTAGTGTAGAAGGTCACTTAGTGCTACTTTGATACTCTGATTTTTTAAATCTGTAATGCCAGTACTAACTGAGATCGACCAATACGACAAGTGACCTTCTACACGCTGTCACTGAGCAGAGATTATCTATAGCTTATAGGCATAGACACTTTGCAGTTGCAGTACGGTTTCTACCCTCTCTGCTTGCTTCCGTTTACTTTCTGTAGTAACTTCGCAAGAGTATAGACTCCGCTAATGGAGTGGTTTCCTAGTTTATATAAGCAAGTGCCGGGGGTGACTAGCTGGCGCGGCAGGTGACTGCGCCCTCCTGGCCCGGGGGGCTGCCGGAGCCGGCGCGGGCCCCCGGGCCCCCCTCGCGCGCGCCCCGCCCCTCGCGCTGGTAGGTGATGTTTAGCAGCATGGCCTCGAACGGGTCCGCTCGCATCCTCTGCTGGTTGGCGAGGGCCACGTTGGGGACGTCCATTACCTCGCGAGGGTCTACTTCTCCGTCCTGATGATAAAAAAATAACTTAAATCGATGATTGTTAAAAGAACATATATGTTAAAACCAAAGTTTTCATGAGAGCATAAAAACTATACAAAAATACATATTTATTGGAATGAAAAGATATTTTAAAGTGACAAATCATCGATGCATATTAAAAATGGGCTGTGTAACTTGGAGCACATTCGATTTTAATTATATTTTTCAAAAATAACTGAACAGAAAAAAAAATTTTAATTTATGAAAAAAGTAGGATAGATAAATAGTTATTATAAATCCAAGTGTTTTTCTCTGCATAGTTTTCGTATAAAAAAAATAATGAACAATTAGACAATGGAGATAATTTTTAATGTGCATCGACGAAATATACTTCATATCTTTAAATTACTATTGCTAATATTTTTTAGTTATTTTTTTTGACGGGGTTTTTTCTAACGTTATATTTTAACATTCTTCTTATTGGATATGTAAAAACTATGATTTTTTTAAATTGATTTATATATACCTCGGGTCTAGGACTCCATAATCGGACGGTAGACTCAATTCCACTAGTGGCTATAAGACACAATGTTGGGTGAACTTGAATACAGTTCACTATAGATTCATCTCCTTTCATGCAGCGAACAATGTTTCCTGTTTTCCGGGACCAAATAAAGAAGGAACCATCATCCGACCTGGAAATTAATTACATAAAAAATAGTTCATCCGAAATCGGAAAATTCATAACAAATGTAATATCAGTTGTTTATATATCCAAGGGACTAAAAGAGAAAATTTGGGTATTTGTGTTATTCCCGTTGTTATTGAGTCTTGGCCTGTTGGTTGAATAAATAAATTTAGAAAAATTAGTTATAGAGGATATTTCTGTTTTTTTATTAAAAAACCGAACATCTTAAAAATTACAAATATGACATTTATCAACAATGTAACCGTAAAAAACCCTGTTGACAATAATAAGACATGTTTATCGCTTCAGAGCAGAATATTAGAAAAATTCGTAAGCACAAAAACATCAATGTTCTTTTAAACTCGACTTGCAACATTTTTCACTCATTTTTGAGGACAGACCCTTCGAAAATATTATGTCCGTGTAAATACACCTGATCTGGTAAGCCAATTTAAAACCCATGTTAAAAACAAGTACCTTGCATTTTCAAAATGAACATTTTTGTAAAATCACAAAATAATAAAAAGATAATGATCATAAAAACTTTATTTTGCTTTTTGACAGAATATTATGCACTTACCCAGCAACAATGAATTTTCCATCCTGTCCCAGGAAATTGGCCTCCTTAATATCTGTAGTTGTGTTGCAATGTCCCAGAAATCTATGGCAATAATCAATACATGATCCTCTCAGCTGACGTTCCAAGAAGCTGATTGGTCCGTGGGCAGATGGGTCATCCGGTTCTCCTAATAATATTAATATTTTTTACACCTTCATGGCAGTAATAAATGTCTTAACATCCTAGGTAACTAAAACGCAGTTATTAATTTAAACATGTTTATAAATATATCGTCATTGCGCCTGCAAAATCAGCTAAACCTTTTTTTTGCGAATATTGTTTTATTGAATATTCTATTGTTATAATACTAAACCCGACACAAAGTTTTATTTATTTGTTTATTTGTTTTGTAACAAATGAAAGGTGCGTTTGAATAAACCTGTCTTTTCCTTTTTCTGAAAAATCGTATTTATTTACATAACGGAATTTGAAGGCGCAACGACGATGTTGTCAATCCAGCGCCAACACTGCAAATTTGCAAAATGTTCATTTATGTAATTAGTATTAATTGTAATTAGTACGTTGAAAAAGTAATATTACTCACACATACATACAAAGTAATTAGACTGATAGTAGTAAATAGAAGAAAAATCCATCTAAACTGGGTCTGAATATGCTGTAAAATGTATGCATTTTTTAATTGAAAAATTGATCATATTGTCGCTATTCAGACTTAAGTTGCTGACCGTGATCTAAGAAATTTTTTATTTGAAAAACAATTCATAGAAAAAGTTTTAAAGTTTAAGAGGCAAATTAATGTCGCTTTCTCCACTTATATAGTAATGCAAATATACATATAGATGAAAGGAAAACACTTCAAAAGTGAATAAAAGTGCACTTTTTAACACAATGAAATCATTGAATTCAGGTCCCAGCTTACAAATATTGTATGAAATTAATGTTGGAAACACTCACTTTGTAGTAGTTATTCATTATAAACTATTTAAATGAAACACTTTGTTTTTAACACTTTTTTTTTTTATTTTTTATTAAAACTCCCGACCGGTTTCGAAACAACACGTGTCTCTTTGTCAAGGGTACAAGAATGAAACCAATTCATTCTTGTACCCTTGACAAAGAGACACGTGTTGTTTCGAAACCGGTCGGGAGTTTTAATAAAAAATAAAAAAAGTTGTTAAAAACAAAGTGTTTTCATTTAAATAGTTTATAAATATTGATTTGACGTCTATGATTTTTATCCTTTTTTAGTGTTATTATTAGGAATGTGTTTAGAGTAACACATCAACAAATTTACATTTACACATTTCTGTCTAATTGAGGAGGCTCAAAAAAACATAATATGTTTATTTCCAAAGAAAGTTAAACATTTCATATTTGTAATGGTGCTTGTAGACTGTATTACACAATAAACACACAATAAGATAGAGACAGAAAGAAATTGCTCTAGATTCAAAATGAGTTTTGATAAATTTATACACAGACAACACCAAATCGGTTTTCCAATAGATATGAAGAGTTTTGCATGAAACTATGAATTATCTTCTTCAGTAACTTGTTACTGAAAGATAACCAATGAAATTTAATAATAATATCATAATTTTCATTTGGTTATACTGCAATCTAGTCCAGATTAGAAAGCATAGCGGGGTATCATGCATGGACCAAAAGAGGGTAGGTATTATTAGCCATTGCACCAAAACAAATGATTTGTAATGCTTGCCTCTGTTCTCGAGCCAAAACGAACCTGGTAAATAATCACCATCATGGGTCAGCTTCTCCAGCCTGTTCATGGCCGAGTTGATATCCTTCTGCAGCAGCCAGACAGCGTGAGAGTTGTTCTGCTTGGGGAATTTGTCCTTGAAGTAAACCAGGCACTCGTGAGCCTCCCGGGTCTTGTCCAACTCCATGAGAGCTTTCGCCAGGCGGAAGTGAGACTTCATGTGCTGCGAGTCAAGCTTTATGGCCGAGTAGCAGTCTCGGATAGCTGCATACACATCACCAGCCCTAGAAAATTGTTCACATTATATAAATATGTAAATTGTATCATAAACACATGGGCACTGATCATCACCAATACATCTACATCGCAGTTGTGAGGCGTATATATGATGGTAATCAATAAATTTTCAAAGAGATTTGATCGATTATCGTCATATACGTGTCACAACTGCTAAATATATGGATGTAGATATTTTGGTGATTGGTGCAATGTTGCATTTACATATCTACAAGTTGATTTAATAGAAAATCTATAAAAGAATTTGAAAAGACGAAGTCTAGAATTTGAGTTCATAAACATGAAAAATGAATGAGTATTATTGTTTCTTACCATTTCCTTCTCATAAGAGCAGCAGCTCTGTTTGAGAAAAGCACAGCACAATCAGAACAAAGTGCAATAGCTTCATTATAGAGTTGAACAGCCAATGTGTAATTGTTTTGACGTATTTCTTCGTTTGCCTGAAAAATTATTTAATAATGCTTCAATTGTGAAAGACAATTCGCTAATAATAAACAAGGAGGGAACTTAATGTGATTTATTTGAGATACACAGGGTCCAAAGCAATAAATCAAAACAAAGAAGCCATGTAGGATGTGTTATACTCAACCTTTACATTATTTATTTAATTAGTTTTAGGATTATTTTTATAGCACTATTTTCATACAAAATCACTTCAAGATTGCTTTAAAGAATATACTTTAACGACTATGTTAAATATTCACGAGAATTTTGGGAAGCGCCAAATTTTCATTGATTAGATTCATTAGATAAGATAAATAAGCCCAAATTTAAATCCTTCAAGCTTTTTTTTATATAAATAAAACTTGATGCTAAACAAAATTGTAAATAACTCTGTGAAACTTAGTTACCCGCTCCTTGAGATCCTTAACTTTCTTTGGTAAAACATATTCTTTAGACTGGTCTGCTTCCAAATTGTTTCCGTTATTGGAGCTAGTGTCTTCTGTTGGGGGCATTACATCCATATTCTCCGGAGTGCTGAAACCGTTTGTTCCGTTCCCATTAGAGTTGATCTTCTTGTTGTGGTGATTGTGCTGGATCACAAAACTCTCCAACAACACGGGCCGCCGGTGAGAGTTTATATCAAACAGGTAAACTTGGTCCGATCCTAAGTTAACGAGCAGTTCGTTCCCATCGGCGCTGAATGTTAAATACGTAGTCGCTCTTTTTTCTAACGATGTTTCGTACTGGTGAAGCGAAGATAAATATCCTAAAAAATATAAATAATATGTAATAGGACCATAAGCCGAAAATGGCAAGTATTGAGACCGTCAACATTAAGGTTTATATGTCTGTTATTAAGTTATATACCCTCGGGTTTTTCTCATTCTCAGATATCAGGTTAGCGTATGTCATTAGTTCAATAAGAAACAACCTATCCCAACTCTCTCAATATGTCAGACAGCGATCATAACCTCCACCAGTTGGTTCTGGCAAGAGGTCATATAGTTATCGATGTAAAGAAAAAAAAATACATACGGTTGCAGTTACCACGTCGATAAAGGATTACAAAACTTTATTAAAGTCAATTGAAAAGCTTGTTACATCCAGTAGAAATAAATGTGATATGTATCATACCTGGAGCAAAGTACTGGACACAGCTGCGAGGAATATTATTGTCCGGATCACCTTGGCCAGCTCTGTTTATTCTAACAGTCAGTCTTCCTTCATCTCTGCGTGGGTAGTCGGAAGACGTCTGGAATTGTAATATAATTATAATTTTACTATAGAACAACAATAAATTTACTAAGCATAATACTGCAGCGGATTATGGTCTAATGGTTACAATCACAGACTGCAGATTAGAATCCTAGGATTGAAATCACTCTCCAAAACAACTTTTAAAAAAAATTCTGGCTAGTTATTTTAGAGTATTTGTAAATAGCCCCGGCAAATAAAAACAGGTTAACCTTATAAAAGTTGCTTTCCTAATTTAACAGTTACATTCATTTTTTCTTCACGTGTTTGTATGCATAATAGTTTAGACATAATATAATACTTTATAACTTACGTATTGAAGTTTGGATAGCTTTATCATTCTTCTGTCGTACAGTCGGACATAGAAATCATTGGCTCCTACAGCCAGCTGCTCCGGACGCCGAGGGTTGATGGCCAGGCATTTGGCTTCAGCAAAACGTCCCAAGTGGTTTAGGAGATTTATCAGCACATTTGAGGAGTCGGAGTTGCATACATGCGGTGCGCGGAGGTCGTGTTGACTGTAGAAAATAAATGAAGTATTAATATTGATTATTAGAATACAGAGATGAAATATTTGAGGTGACTATTATAATTATGAACACTTAATGTTTTGGATGTGGGACTGATGTGGGAGGAGGCAAGAGTGTAGGCCAGTGATAGGATCTAGTGATATCTACATACTCCCCATGTTCTTCATAGAATTTAGCCCTAGAGCAACAATTTTTTGTAATAAAATTACTGCTCTGGAGCTAATTTTCAGGGAAAAATGGAGGAGTGAGCCACATGATCATTCCTCCATTTAAAATTGATCAGGAGAGGATAAAATAAGTTCTTGTAATTAGCTTACAGAATGAATCCATCTTCTCCCGCAGACCACACGAGGTTGGGGCAGTCAGGAGCGGTGGCGAGTCTCTTCACGCGGCTGCAGTGGCACGAGCACACCGACACTGTGTCTCCGTCCGGAGATGAACCACCTACGATGTCGCGAATCATCACGGTGGAGTCAGCCGCACAGGTTGCCAGCATATATGGAGACAGGAACTGATAATGCATTCAACAAGCATATTAATTACACTGTTTCCTTGTTAAAGAGACCGATTAGGACATACAAGTTAAATATTTAATTTATAGTTTTTACAGAATTATTTTATACATCCTCTTCAGCACATTTTGGAATAATACTTATATTGATATTTATAGATAAGTTATGTTATAGCCATGAGACTAACAACACATTAATATTTTGGAAGAGAACAAGGATAAGGATAGCATTTACAGGGTTTATGACCTGTCTTTGGCTTCAAAATTTGTATAAGAGTAGGTAAGAGTGCCACCAGAGGAATCATGGAATAATATAATAAAAGTTATAGATATTCGAGATTAAGTAGACGATCAAAAGATTTTTATGCAACTTTTATATAACTTATTTAAATAACTGGGTTGTGTTCTAATAGAATGGTCAGGTTAGGTTCGAATTCCGCTCCAAAAATAAATAAAATATTTAGGTAGGTATATCATAAGACATTAAGGCTCCTTTCACTCTGCAGCGTGTCGCCGGTCGCATGCAGCGCTACCGGTCGAATTGACCTTTCACAGTTTTGCGTGTGCACTCGACCAGGCTGGACGTAGCAGGCCTTTTTTGAACTTCTCTTATGAGTTGCTCTGTATCAATGGCCGCCATGATTGTACATAGAACGCGCACGCACACGTCCAACAGTGAAAGCTCACAATGCAGCACTGGCCCGCGCTCCGACCGGCACACGCAGGGCGCGCGGGCGCCGGTCAAGAATTGGGCCGGTCAGGCGTGTCCAAAAACGCAACCGGCAGCACGCGGCACAATGAAAGCCACTATGAAGCTTCATACAAATTGCGCCAGGCGACACGCTGCAGAATGAAAGGAGCCTAAGTGTTTCCTTTTGTCGTAAAAAACCAATACAATACAATAAAACAAGACACGAGTCTAGTAAACGCTTACATATCCATATTCCATCACTTAAAGAATAATTTATCTCTGTTCAGATATAATAAAAACAAATATCGTGCATACCTTAACAGAAAATATATTGCCATTGTGTCCAGTAGATATTACCCGAAGAGATTTGTGTCTATACGGATCCCATAGTATAACACGGAGATCATCGGAAGCTGATGCCAAAACACTGGAAATTAAAAAAAAAAACTTTATGTTAGCTCAAAAAAAAACATTTATTTTCCACCTCGTGGTACAATGGTTAACCCGTTGGGCTGGGTTCAATTCACGGCAGGATCAATATGAAATATTTATTGAAATGTGATTTATCAAATCAAAATATTTCACATGTGATACTTCGGACTGGCTCTGAAACCTGATCATCTTACCTTCATGTAATAAGATACACTACACTCGGTTCACCAATTCAGTGCCGTATGGAGTATTAGGTGTATAAGGGAAATAAGACGCAGTATAAAAATTGATTTTGCTAATCTTTTCTAATATTGGTACTTATGTACCTATAATATGTAAACAAAATTATTTCTTATATTCATAGCACATAAATATATATAAATGGTACTTTGTACCATGCAAGTATTTAAATAAATAAATAAAAAGATGTTCGAGATGCTGACAAATAAATATTTAGCTAAATTATCAAATGGCCCAAGTACCTACTTAGCATTTTTGAATAAAATGGGAGAAAACTTTATTATTTTTGGAAAATTATCAAAAATAATGTGGTCTTAATAAAGTTATCTCGTTTCTCTAGAAAATTAAGATTTTGAGAGAATAGTAAAGAACTTCTTAACTGACACGTATTTGTTTATTTTGTTAGATATACCCTTGAGGTATATTTATACGAAAACGGCGCTATATAAATAATCCATAATAATAATAAGAATAGAACAATTAGAGTTCTATTTAAACAAAAAATCAATAACACAATCGTAGCTGGTCAATAAACCAAGTGGAATCTAGTATGTTTACTTTTATTTCTTATAAGAATGTCTAAATAACAATATTGTCAGTCAATTTTCTAATAAAATACAAACATTACATCCGTTTTTTTATTTTTGCTCTGCTAATGTAACTACAAAAGTTATTTTTCTATAAATCTTACAAAATCGCCGAAAAACGCCGGCGTACCATAGAAAGCGCGCTGTAAAATGTACGGCTAACTAGAGGAAAAATACATCACATATCCATTCCGTGATCGGCTGTCAAAGTGTTAAGGTTTTAAGTTTCAGTAGTCTCATAAACCTGTGTAAATTATTATTTAAGTAGCACAAAATTGTTAGCTATGGAAATAATTATATTTTGTTATAATTAAAATAGATTTCAATTTCTAAACATAACATCTCAAATGGACGTTTTGAAAATTTGTGGTTTTGGCGTTGGACTGACGATTGAAGGGTGAAACTGAATTATTATTATTATCAAACTGGATCTAGTGCACTATTGTTATTTTTTAGATATTCACAAAATACTAGATTTAAAAAAAAACGTCAAATCAATTTTTTTCTATTGCTGAAAGGATACGCATATTTAGATTTTTGGCATAAAAATTCAACATATCTTTTAGACAATAAGTTTGTAGAATAGGACGAGAAAATAAACATATTGTACATACGATCCGTCAGTGTTCCACTCAAGGCAGTTGACACAGCCGGAGTGGCCTTTCAGCTCCTTCTCCAAGCCCAACCTGTTGACGAGGCTGCTGGTGACTTGGAGCCCGCGCTGATACTTCCTGCAGATATTTCCCTCGCCCCTCTCCCGGGCTCGGGTCATCGCAGCCGTGCCATCGTCCCATTCTGATCTCAGCACCATATTCTATTTTAATTACTCGCGTCCTACACATATAACACAATCATGGAGCTTTTGACTATCGGAAAAACTTAAAATACTATTTTATGCAATGAAAAATAAGTTTAAAACCAACGAGTGTGGCTGAATATACAAAAATAATGGTTTCAATTGTTATCGAACAATTTTTCAAAGCTGTCAGAAGTTTTGACAGCTATCCACTTTCCACCATGTCATAGATTTTATTTTTTTATTGTCAAATTAGAAGGTGTGCTCAAATATATCTAGACTATGATCAGAATAATAAATAAATTAAACTAAGTCTATGGTGTCTGAACTTGTTCTGTGGCCTGTCATGTGGCCTGTCACCTTTCTGTCACCTGTCAGTGCTGTTGTCAATTTTCGAACTTCATTTGGTCAGATTAATTATTTTGTGCGGTCTGTCGAGTCAAAACCGACTCTTATTTGTGTTATTTTGAATTATTTTAATATCGAAGTCGATGTGTCAATAAGTCAGCTTCGAGGATTATTAGAGGTTTTTTGCGTATTCGTTTTTACTATAAAGCGTCGAAATCAATTTATTTAAGTGGATTTTTAACAAACTTACTACTAAAACATAATATTATAATCGTTTTGTGAGACTAGTTGCCTAAAAACTTGCAAAAATGGGAGAAAGGAAAGGTCAAAATTTATACTATCCTCCGGATTACGATCCGAGAGTTGGAGGACTCAACAAGTTTATGGGAACACATGCTTTACGAGAGCGAGCAAGAAAACTACACATGGGAATTTTAATAATTAGATTTGAAATGCCATACAACATCTGGTGTGATGGCTGTAATAATCACATTGGCATGGGTGTTCGATATAATGCTGAGAAAACCAAAATAGGAATGTATTACACCACCCCCGTGTATCAATTCAGAATGAAATGCCATCTATGTGACAATCACTACGAAATCAAAACTGATCCTGGAGTAAGTATAAATAAAATCATTCGTAGCTCTATTATCACTCATTTAAATAAAAAGTCAAAACTTCAGTGCAGAGTTCTCATGAATATATTTCTTTATAATTGCAGAATTTAGACTATGTCATTGTATCAGGAGCCAGAAGGCAGGAGAACAGATGGGACCCCACGGAGAATGGACAGATCGTGGCAGATACAAAGGAAACACAAAAACGTTTGTTCGATGACCCAATGTTCAAGTTAGAACACAAATCTGAAGATATTAAAACTGCGGCAGAAGCTAAACCTAGAATAGGACGATTATTCAACAGAAATGAAACTCTATGGAAGGACAACTATGAAGCCAATTGTCTCTTAAGAAGAAATTTTAGAGTGAGTTTGAATTTACCATTGTTTTGGTGTTAATACCAATGCTGCCTGATATCAGGCACGGGTCACCCGTGGACAGTCTCCCTTTATCTTTGTCATAGAGCCCCCGCAGACTAGAGATTTTCTATCGGGCGATAGTTCAGTCAGTTCATACTACAACGATCCGGTATCGGCCGATTGCTAAGTTTAATAGGCCTTGCGATTGCCTTTAAACTATCCTATCGATAAACTATCGGCCGATACCTTAAT
This sequence comes from Micrasema minimum, assembly GCA_022494985.1. NCBI lineage: Eukaryota > Metazoa > Arthropoda > Insecta > Trichoptera > Brachycentridae > Micrasema > Micrasema minimum. The sequence goes on from JAGVSP010003870.1 coordinate 26,416, forward strand.
AAGTATGGTGCTCTTCTACGCGCGCACACTTGCCAATCGTTTAATCAGGTGATAGCTTTCTCCTTCGCAGTATTGCAGAAATAATAACTTTTCTTGACAATATTGTTCCAACATCCGCTCTCTTCAAAAATCATTCGAGAGCAGTTGGCCGACTGTTCTCTGTTCTCGACTGTTCTCATCACTAACCCGACTGTTTTCTTGATTCAGTGTGCGCGCTAGCAGCCCAACCCGACTAAACTATCGCCTGATAGAAAGTCTCTAGTCTGCGGGTTACCATATAGGTACTTGTCACTGATAGCTATACACATTCAGATCAGAAATATTATGCACCCTTTGTTTGTCTATCCCCTTCCTTACTACCGTCATTTTTTTTAATTTTAATTTCATTAAATGAAAAAATTACTTGAGATGCAATGGATAATCGTTTGGCTGGACACCGGATATTCGATCTTAGCCAAGGGTTTGATAGTCAGTGATATCAAAACAAAAGTAAGCGTTTGCGCGTTACTGAGTTCAACAGTACATCAGAAAAGAAAGCTGTTACTGGTGAATTGAACTTCTATTTGAAAACAGCTCATGTGGAACGTAACGGCAACCCTTTTGCATGGTGGTCATGATAACCAATATATTTACTTCTTATCAATGACATGCTTTAAAATTTATTTCAGCGCCATGCAGCATTGTTTAAATAAGCAAAACCTTACTACCCACTAATTTTTATTGTATTTATTTATTTACAAAATCAACAGTCATTACAGAATATAATATAAATGCTGAACAAATTGTGTTAAGCCATTATAATCGTTTTTTAAAATCATAATTGTAGGTAAATAAAGCTTAACTGTAATTCTAATGACTTTTTATTATTTTTCTATCAAACCTAAACCAGATAGTAGGGAACTGTCTGACCCCTGGTTGGTTACCAGATATTAGCTGGCAGGATATCCATTGCATCTCTATAAATGAGTGTATTTATATCCTTTTTTTCTTTTTACAGAATAAAAGCAAAGAACTTAAATTATCCAGGCAACAGGACTTATCACTATTAGAAAAATCGTCTTTGGATATTGCATTGCTCCCTGAGAGTCAAGAAGATCGCAAACTAGCCGCTCTACTAGCTCTGAAACCAGCGTATGACATTGGCGAAATGCAAGTTGCAGTAAGAACTTCAATCATCAATAGTCCGGCTTTACCCAGCTCCAGTGGGCTAATCACTTCTTTTGGAGGGTTGAAGAAAGAAAAACTTCTCAGTCAAAGTAAACCACTGAATAGAACTTTATTAGGAATATCTATTAAACCAAAGAAAAATATATCTGAAGCTACAACGTCATCTTCAAAAACAGCAAAGCCATATTTGGAAACTGCTACTTCTTCCTTAGATGCAGCTGTATCACCGTCAAAAGCTGCATCATCTTTAGAAATAGTAGCATCGTCTTCAGAACCCAAATATTCTTTAGATGCAACTATTTTGCATTCAAAAGTGACATCATCTTTAGGAGCACCAAATTCACTTTCTGTATCAGGAAACAGTACAGAAAAAGAAACTATATCACCTTCACTAGATCTCACTCCAAATCAAAATAAACCGATTGTTGTAGAGACAAAAACAAGTGTTAAAAGAAAAATTAATCACGAATCAGGTAATGAAAAAAGATTGATGTTATCTCTTGTTTGTGACTATGATTCAACTTCTAGTTCAGAAAGTTGAAAAGTTGTGTTCTGCATATTTGTAAATATGCATCAGAATCATAAATCATAGTATGAATATGTCAATATGTGTAATAACATGCAAAAATGCAATACGTAAATACATTTTGAAATATAAGAAAATGTACTTTTAAATTTCATATTTTTATTTCTTTAGGAGTAAATAAAAGACAACTGTTTTTAAATGCATTTTTATTTACCTTTAATTGAAAGGTAGTTAAATTTCTATGGTTAATAAATATTGGTTACATCTCACATTCATATTATCTTTAGTATCTATACAAACATATTTACGCTTATTATCCTAACTTATATTTAATCTTCAATATAACATCTTAGGCCAATTGTAAAGGATTGATGTACGGCATAATGATTTCAAAACAAACAAATAAATTCATTACTTTTGTAATAAATTGTCTGTCTATGAGGCTTCAGATTCGGTTGGGATTTAAAGATGTTAAAAATTGAACTTTCAAGAGCATGTAACAACAAGAGATTGTTTTTTTATTTATAGAAAAAACTGTATTGTATTTTGGTGGAAATCTCTATGAATTATTCATAGAGATTTCCATAGAGGAAAATTAGAGAGTTATTAAAAAATTTCATTGAACCAACATTTCTATTCTGTATCTTTTTTATTTTTAAAGAAAGAAACATTTAAATTCTCGTGATATACCCAAATCTGCTGTGTTAAATAAAAAAATGTGTAAGTTTCGCGATTGTTCAACTTTAAACACCTCTATTGAAAAATACCCACCTACGTATTCACAAGAAATTACATGAAAATTGCTAACAGGCATTATAAGTATTATTTTGGTAAAAAGGAAAGCAATTATAATAAAATATTGTCTGTGTGAGGAAGAGAGTTACATAGATTAGTATTATATGGAAAGCTTTTAAAAAATTACGTTAATTTGTTTTGTAAAAATGTATGCCTTTACTATTAGGACGTCATTACCCATCATAATCAGCAAACAAACATCAATTCGGCAAAAACATGTGACGAGTAGTGTAATTACCATTATACAATCTCTAAAACACATTGATAGATAAATATTTAGTACATATTTAATTTAAATAAAAATAGTCTAGTAAAATACTAATTGTATAATAATTATTATTAAATAAATATTTTTTTCACAGAAAACTAACATCAAGCTAATATCACAACATAAATTCATCGGTGGAGATCTATAGTAACACATATATTATTCTTTATAATACAATAAATATTTAACAATCAACCATTACTCTAGACTTAAAATTATTTTATAAAAAATAATATTCAGTTTCGTTTTGGTGATAATAATGATTTGTCCGCCTCCTGGTGTATCATGAGATCGCAGGTTCGATTCCCGATGGGGGTCGGTATGAAATATTAATTTGAATGTAATTTTCACACAAAAAAAAATCATGTTATACCTTGGACTGGCACAGATAGATAGCTACAAGTCATATCTAAAATTCATAAAGTAAATTGAAGGGTTATATTTTTTCAATACCATATCTGCGACCCCGTGCCATAATGATTATAATCCTGGCTTCATGCTATGGAGGCTCCGAGTTTGATTCTCGGTGGAATAAAAAATTAAGTGATTTTTAAACTTGTGTAGCAACTACTGTTATTCAGATGTAGTCCTCGGTGATACATAATGCAACAGGTAATTTTTCTTTAGTTTTATTGTGATTTTACTCACATTCATTTGTTTAAAGGATATTGTATATTATTAATTATTACATATTTTACAAATAATAAATAATACTGAAAACCAGCATAACTTAACGTTACGTTAGTTACGTTATAAATATCATAGCATAAAAAGCACATTAGTTGATTGAGAATAGTTACCTAGTAATCGTTTTTGCAGTCACAAAAATAATATTATAAAATATAAAAAGTTAAAATTTCTGTATTACATTTTTTTATAAAATTTAATATAGATAAACAAATAATATTCATTCTTTGGCGTGAAAAAACAGCATAAACCTTATTAAGAAAAAAATTAAAGCCATCTTTTATAAAATTCATCAATAATGTGTATATACTAATCTTTTTATTTCAAATAATCAAACGACATCAATAAATACATAAATATTCAGCTATTTTTTCTCACATTTTATCTGAACTATTTGTTCTGTTTCCTCAGATCAAAATTCATAATATATTTTCAAATTGTTATCATATTGTATCATTCATTTTCTGGCAGTTAAACAGGAAATTAAAAATAATACGGTTCTTATGACAGATCATTATTTCTTGATTTTTTTAGATTAGACATTTTTGGGGCAGTGTTTGTCCTCCATGTTTAAAATAAGTGCTGATTCTATTTTAGCTTGAAGCCATTTCAATACTTCGGGATCCTCACATTCCACAATACGTTCATCATTAGAAAAGTAGTTCACACTGTCATCCTAGAAATTAAAAAAACATACAGAACTTACAAATTAATGGAATGTTTTCCTTAAAATACAGAGTGTTGATTGATCATAATAAGAAATGAAATTTCAGTACACAAATTCACTGCTACCTTATATTTATGTATCTGAGCCAAAAACCTAAAGAAGGTTCTAAAGATCTCCCCAAAATCCCAAAAACTTTTGAATTTTGCCAGGCTCCATAATACTTCATTATAAAATTAACAGTCCCTTTTACAAGTAACCCTACCTTTTATAAATCACATAGCAGAGCTGGTTATACTTCGAAGCAAAGCCCACCGAACTCTGCCGAACGCTATCGGACAATGACGAGAGACATTTTAACTTTCATCGTGGCTACACGTCGCTTTTGTACAAATTTCTTGCCGCCAAATTGTAGGGCAGTCTAAATTCATTTCATATTTTTCCATTTTCATAATTCATGTCAATCTTAGTTTAATTAGTTAAGTTTAGTTAAGTTTTCATTGTATTTCCTTTCGTTAACTTCTGTGCAATAAATGTGCACTAGAAACTGTAAGTACTCTTTCATTTCTCTCTGTGCACCCCACATAAAGCCATCACCACTAGAGGTAATCAAATCTGGTGGCCAAAGTGGTGGCTACACTTCATTATAATAATTTGTTTATTGGGTTTGTAATACATACCTGTTTGATGTTAAAGATAAGCTTATTTTGAGCGATTGTTGGTACTCCTATAACATCGTCCATTCTTAAGGTCCATTCAGTTTGCCAAGGGCCCCCTGAGTTGCCTGTTCTTATAAGGAATATTTGCCTGTAAAAAAGTATTGAATAAAAAATTTCAATTTCAATAGTACTATTTAAAATTATTCAAAATACAAACATAAAATATTATACATTTGATTTCAATTACACATCAGGGGTTAGAACTTACTGCAAAGTCAGTAGAAGTATGACCCGGGCGTTGGGAGTGAGAGCAGCGTGAGCTATGTAAAGGTCTGTGTCCACAAAATGACCCCTACCCAGAGAGGCCAACAGTCTCAAGCCCAGAGATTGGTAAGTTGAGTACGGCTTGATACCCTGTAATAAAGTATTCATTTATTCCATCGCCTGTATACTAGAATGTCAATTTTTTACTGCAGACAAAAATCCAAGATAAGATAAAAGATATTTAATCACTAAGAAATGTTTAACAGTTAATATCTCAGAACACACTTTTTGACAACAACGCTATTATTTCATACAGAGTCTGAATTTGGCGTTACCTCCAAGGGGTGGCAGTGTCTCGGCAGCCGGGCTCTAAGCACCAGTGGCCTGCCCCTGTCCGCTGCAGTACGCAGTGCCCCCAGAGCCAGCGAGGCGCCTCCTGCCCCCCGGGCCCCCGATGCACTCAGGTGCCCCCCGCAGCCTCGCACCACTCCTTCCACACACTCGTTCCGTCCACCTGAATGTGTGAATATGCACATAACCTATATAAGATATCTTTGATACTGTTACGAAATTTGAATTACAAATTAATCAAAGCTTTTAATGTATTTGTCTTGATTCTCGAAATATTTATAAGTTACATTAATTTCGTGTAAATTTGGGATATAACAAGGGTTTAATATGCTTCTATTAGATAGGGCCTTGTTCATATAGAAGTAATTAATTTTAATCCAAGTTTATTGATTTTCACGGTTTTCACAAAACCTGTTACATGCAGTTCATTTTATTCCTTTTTTATTATTAATTTTGAGATCAGGTTTGGTAAACCACTTTTTAAATTTATCGAGTAAGAATGACATGGTAGCTCACTACATAACGCCACATTCACAGAGTGTGATTATAATTTATTATCAGCAGTAGAAATTTACACTATACAGATTAATAATAATTTTAATTCATTAATTGCAAAATTCGTATCCATCTGAAGATCAATTTTCAAAGCCAAAGACTATTTGTTCGGCTTTTTTAACACTGCCGAATGTGTGGCAAAAGCTGAAGAATTAATAAATCCACTGCGCAAATTCCGTCCATTGATAATGATGCAAGATGCTAGAAAACTTACCACTGTTGTGAGAATCTTCATCTATCAAGGAGTGACCAATCCACAGAAAAATTCATAAAACATTCAAAAGTTTTGATTACTACATAACATACATTTTCTAGGAAAAAACACATGTAACATAAACTCAAATAAGGAGCAAATAGGTCCTTCATTTGTATGAAAATAGCAATTTTGGCACATTTAGTATGTTTTATAACGTAAATCTCTGGCATTTTTATTATTTAAATAAACCGATAATGAAAATCCTATTTGCTTCAGAAATGACATGAATTTCAAAACAAAAACATTCATTCAGGAAACAGAAATAACATACAATGTAACATTAATAGTGGTGGCAAATAGAAATGTGGGAAGAGGTAAAGTTCAAAATGTAAATAATATATTTATTGCGAATTCTTGGTTCCACATTTATATCCATGCAATAATAGTATAACAATATCCAGTTTAATAATATTTTTAATGGCATTTTTATAATTAGTAACATAGATCGCACATAAAGCCTAACTTTGCCACTGTAGAGCATCATCTCTGTCAGGTATACACATGTAGTCAGGGTAGTGTCTTTTTAGTCATTGTCAAGGGCTGGTAAAGCTTTCTTTAGTCTGGTCTTTCATTATTCAATTACCAAAGGATCGGTATCAACTGATTGTTGGGACATCATGCGACAAATCTGATGCTCTACAGAGCCCAAGTTGGACGATTATGGAGGACAATCTCTTTTTCGAGCCAGATGTATTGTATCTTTTGCTGACTTCTGTAGTTACTTGAAAATTGTAAAGGTTTTTTTAAAATTGGTGATAATCTTTGTTACTTTTATAACAAATTCTCTCAGCCCTTTGACTGCAAATCACAAAGAAGTGGTTTTTATCATAATTTCTAAACCAAACAATGCTGTATCTATCGGCTCTGGGATATGAGCTACCAGATCAGGTTACCATGAAGTTAACACTCTCTATGAGTTTGGTTAGTAGGTGCTTCTATAGTGTATTGTTGATGTTATGTTGAATGTTTAAATGAATATAAGGATACTTCAGTATTTATAAGGAATCAACTATTAAAGGGTGCAGTTTAATAATAAATAATCTATGAGTGAAGTTACCACATTAAGATGAAAATACAGACATCAGCATCAGTAAGTTGTTGCAATCAAGAATTTTATTATGATTAACATACTTTCGAAATTCAATATCATGTAAATATGTAATTTCCAAAGTATGATAATCATAATAATTTGAAGAAAAGCAATCATCTGCCAAAGCTTGTATGAAAAAAAAACTGTATTGATTGCATTCAATCTAAATACTTTTATTTTGATTAGATGATTGGCAAGCAAAATGAGAGTTTTAGAGTTAGACATTGGAAACATGTTTGAGTGAATGAAAAGACGCATGCTCGTGAACAACAAGGGGAATAGACAACAATATTATGCTTTTACCAAAATATGGTTTCATGATAATGCCACTTAATCCCACGGCCACGCCCATAACATATGTTTGGCTAGCCAGAATCAATGATTCAGGTAAATCGCTACTCTTTTGGAGGCAATAACCTAAAAATGAATAATTTAAAAGAATTAAAATCCAGTCAAGATTCACACAAAATATCATGTCATTAAAGATGAGAGGAATGTAAGAAAAAATCAAGCAGGAATATGGATTTTCGGAAATATGAATTTTTGGGTATTATAAAAAGTACTCACCGTATCGGCGTTTCTTTTTGAATTCTTCATCAAATGACAGTGTAGACATTAGGTCTCCTAAAGATTGTGCAAGGAGGGAAGATGTTTTGGCTACTCCACCCACACTGTGTCCAAATAGCGAAGATGCCCCAAACGCCAAACGATTTGCTATTTCTTCAGGACCTTCTGCTATAGCCTATTAAAATGTAATATTTTTTTATTTCTGATATAAAAACTATTAAGGCTGATTTGAAAATTTGACAAATTCAAAATATGAAAGCGAAAAATGAGTGATAAAAGCACTTGTTTATTTACCATGAATGGTTCATAGAAGAACTCGCCCAACCCTCTGGTAAAATCAGAAATCTTCCCGTATGGATTTCCCAAAATATCCAGGCCCAGAATCAGAACATAAAACTGTTGAATAAGTTGGTTGTAATAATGCTGATAAGCGTCCTCATACAGTTGGTATGGAGATAAAGTTTTTCCTGATATTTCAAAGTACGCCATTCTTAAAGCAAAAGAACATAATGTTATGACATTTGTTTCGAGATTTTGCTTAGGAGATTGAGAGATTGCGAAGACTTGCGAGATTGAGAATTAGGATAAATTTATTTTATATTATTAAGTTTTTTTTATACATACTTTAATTTAACGCCCTTCATTTCTGTTAAACAAGAGCTCCAAGAGTTAAACAAAAATTCCAACAAATCACTATTGAACAGCTTGGGCCGATTTTCTTTCTTCGTATTCTTATCGCCACCATTTGCTATGTCTTTGGAGTAGCCTCTTGAAGAAAGACTTAACCGTATTTTAACGGGAGATAGGTGCATATATTCAATTATAGTCAGTTTGGAATTTTCCGCAACTTGTTTCGTAGCGATGTTTGTAATGGGAACATGCACTAGAGCTAAATCCGCCCTCAAACGTAAAGCAGGTTTTTCTTCCACTGTCCATTTATTCATAATATCAAATACATAATTGACAAAGCCCTTATCTAGTTGGATACAGAACTCCTGTACCAGCAGCTTGATGTACTTATAAACCTCTTGGTTGCAGTAAGGCCGGTTTCTTTTCAGACTGATATATTCAATACACGGGCGTGTTCCCATTTTCCTAGCAATTTGACTCGGTAGTGGTGCCGGATATAAAACAGTAGGAAATACCGCTTCGTATAGTTGATTGTCTACTTGTAGCCTATGGAGCTTGATATGTGTGTATGTTTGGGAGTCGGATTTCCGTACTTGCATCCATAAAGCCGGGCGATATGTGCGACGTAATTCACCGAAGAAAGGTTTTGTCATCTGCATTTTATCAAAGTCTATATGAATGTATTCTTTTAATTGACATTTCTTTTGATCGGATTTAAACCTGTCTTCGATCCAAGAAGTCAAGTCTACTGTCAACAGCTTCCACTTGTGAGCTACATTAACTTCCCACTTGGTCGGTGAGTCAGTCAAGCTTACATACGATAATTCTTTAATGCCCATGGATGTCTGCATGCAGACTGATAAGCCAAACCCGGACATAGCTAAAAATAATTCGTAATTACACTTCTCAGAGTCAATTCTCTGTCTGTACTGATATGCGATTCTTTCCTCTTGTGTCAGCATAAATACTCTCTGGTATCCTTCTAAGTAAGAGACCCAGTAAACAATAACTTTGGCAGATTTCGTTTTGGTAGTCTTGGAAGGGGTTTTTGGGACCTCTGTTGAATCAGTATCTTCATCGCTTGACGATTCTGGTTCGGGAGATTTTGGAGTTAACTTCTTCAGAGTCGACGATAATTTAGAAGTAACGCTGTTAGTGGCAGTGAGGGTGGGATGTTTGACTGTATGAAAGCTTACTTTTTCTTCGCCAAAACTGAAAACAAGAAGGTACTTGAACATGTTTATTTATTTATTTATTCATTATACACGCCTATACAGGCTTTTCATAAAAAGAGAATACAAAACATATTTGGAAATAAGTACATAAATAAGTACGTAAAATATATATAATACAAATGCCTTATAGAAACTTTCGTTATAAATTACCGGGAACACAAAACAGTTTATTCCATAAGGACTAAGGGAATACACAACAATACAATACTAGAGTTTATTACAAAATGACTTGACTGATCCAATGCTGGAGTTGAAGACATCAACACCCTCGCACACCAAGTTGCCATTCCTTTGAATCCTATTTATGGTGTAATTATAGGCGTAATTTCTATTTTCAGTGTTTGGATTAAAAAAATGGTAACTTCTTGTGATGCGACCCGGTATGCGAAATCTGACCTCATTCAACAACACTGGACAGTCAAGTTTATTATTTATTAATTTATATAAAAGAACAACATCATTTTGTAATCTACGGTTGCTTAGAGATGTTAATTTTAATATTGATAATAGGGCTCATAATCTATATCCGCATCACGCATGTTCTTCTTATATGCTACACATTTCAAAAATATATGCTGTATAGTCTCAAGGAACATGTTGCTGAAAATTAAATAATATTTTATTTGTGGATTTTTTAATTACCCATCCTTGTGGAAATTAGCTTTGAATCCTTTTCCTTTGTTGTTGTACACACTCCAGAAGAGTAATCTTTCTTTAGTTGGGTCATCCCACGTGTAGAGCGTGGACTGGTTAGGACTGAGTAAGGCCACTTGCCCCGACTCGCTCTGGTTGAGTTTGAGGAAGATATCTTCGCAGAGATTGTCTATCCTGACTGGAGCATCACCACTCTTGTAGGAGCGGAAGGTGATTGTAAAAGGTTTGTCGGTTCCCCCACTTACTTCCACGCACAGTGCAGTCTACAAATTAGAAAATGTATTTGTCAATATTTTATTCATTGTATATTATTGATAATTGATATTTTTTGAACATTTTTTAAATGAATACAAATACTTGTAGACAAATAACTGGATTATACCCATGCTGGGCTGATATCAGATATTATTGATATCCCAACAGAACGCCTAGATAACCCACATTCGTTTCCAGAGTTTCTCTGTCTCTGTTGGGATATCAATAATATCTAATATTTTTTTATTTAAAAAATCATTTACATTAATATTTTATTGGAAAATTTTAACAGACTTTTTTACAACAAGAACATGTTTTTATGTCAAGAATATGAAACACTAAATTTTAATGTGGTTTTTTGAATAAAAATATTCCATATGGATTCAAACTGAAGCGTAAAACTGATCATCTTGCCTTTATGTAGCAAATGATCAATAATTCGGAGTAGTTGTATTATCTGTGTTACTGCCAAAAACTCTATTATTATAGATATGTTATTATTTTAACATACACATTTTTCATACATTTTCAATACCGACCAATGCTAATTTATTTTTTACATAAGATCTAGTGTGGGAAACTCCAAAATGGTTACATAACAATTTACAAAAATGTGTCAAATTTAATTATCTCCTCATTGCTTTATATCAGGTTTTATAAAATGACAACACTTACTAATAAATCAGTGAAAGTATTGTAAAGCATAACACTGTGTTTACCAAACACTTAGCACCCTGTTACATAATAACTGTTAGGATGAAATCCATTTCACGTATGTTTGTGCTCTTCATCAGATGAACTTATATAAGAGTGAGAGAGACCAGCATTATGGACATTTATCCCTTAAACTTTCACTCAAGTAGATGAAAATACAATCATGTTTACAAGAACATTTTTTGTCGTACAAATTATTTTAATAATTCAATCCGAAGCTAGAGTTCTTAAAAGGGAAATAGAAGTAAGCGAAAATAATAAGTTAAATCGAACGTCACAAACTGATATAGAAAACCATGTGAATGAAAATAAATTAAGTGAAAACAAAATAACTAAGTTATGGAGTGTTTTAAGCGAGTATCACAGTCGGAAAAAACGTGGATTATTAAGTGACTTTGATCCTACTAAGCTTCTGGGACCAATTTTTATCGATTCAAAGGAAATAATTCCAGGACAACCGAGTGGACACTACTCTAAAGAAACAGAATATGTTTATTCTCCTCCAGGATCACATGAAGTAAATACTATTTTGGTATCTGTTTTAATTGATATTTTACTAGTCTGGTGAAGAATACAAAAACTTACCAGTACCTTCAGATTTCTATTGTATTATCATAATCATAAACATTATTATATACTTTTCAGAGTGATTCTAGATAACCATAAGATATTATATATATAATTTAAAGGAATTGCTTTTGGTATGAAAACTTGAATATTCAGAAAAATTTGGTTAAACGTTAAGCAAGAAAAATCCTACAATAAGTCAATAAAATTTTAAAATAGATTTTAGTTTTTAAAGCTTTTCAGTAGCCACACAATTACAATTTAGAACAGAGATATTAGTTCCCAACATTAAAATGTTTAGCAGCTTCAGATCCATAAATAGACACTTTTAGATTTAAAGTCTTTGTCGTTTTAACACAAAGCTAGTAAATTGAAATGTTTAGATAATCTTATATTAAATACAAAGATACAAATTCCTTAAAATTTTGTTCATTTTTCAGGACACCAGTGAGCCAGAAGACCATCATCATGAAGATGAACACGAAGGACCCTATCCACCAGCAAGTCACGACCACCCACACTCTGGGTACGAGATTTATCCACCAGCTAAAGAATATGAAGCACCATATCCACCGGCTATAGAACATGATGCACCATATCCACCAGCAAAAGAACATGAACACGCACCATATCCACCAGCTAAAGAATATGAAGCACCATATCCACCGGCTATAGAACATGATGCACCATATCCACCAGCAAAAGAACATGAACACGCACCATATCCACCAGCAAAAGAACATGAACACGCACCATATCCACCAGCTAGAGAGCATGACGCACCAGCAAAACACGAACACGCACCATATCCACCAGCAAAAGAACATGAACACGCACCATATCCACCAGCTAAAGAGCATGACACACCAGAAAAACACAAACACGAACACGCACCATATCCACCAGCAGAAGACCACAAACATGGTTTATATGCTCCACCAGAAGAACCAAAGCATTCATTATCTCCACCAGAAGACCATCACTCTGAATACCATCTGTATCCGCCATACAATGAACCCGGACCTCCAAAATCTTCATACGGAGTACCAGAACATGTGAGTCACTGTAATTTTTTAAATTTTATGCAAACTTTTAGCAGTTTGAAATTTTGGAAACATTTAATAAAATGTAAACGAGGATTCTACCAAATCTACAAATATTTCAATTTCGGATTTGGACAAATTTTTATTTCCGTTTAGGTTATTCCAATAACTAACAGAACTGGAGTCTGCTAGAATGTTTATTGTGATAACATGTAGAGACGTAAAATAATAGAATTTCTATTGTATAAGTAAAATAATTTAGTAGGCATATTAATTGTACACATTACAGAATACTGTCTTCATTTTGTGAAATTATTATTAAATTTAGTTGCGATTCTTTTCAACAGAAACACAATACCGAAACCGATGAAAAGCCGTCAAAAGAATTGTTAGCAATTGCTGAAAAACATATTAATCAGGTAAAATATTACTATTTAGATAAAGTATAAAACATACTATGTGGTCTCTAATTGTTTTGAATCAATATTGAAATGATTCATTTTCTACACAGGAAGAAGAAAATAACTATAAACCAAACAAACAACTCATGGATATTGCAGAGAAACATATAAAAGAGGTATGTGTAGACATTACAGGACAAACAAGTACCAAATAATAATGTTACAGTAATAATGTTGTAGACATTACAGGACTAACAAGTACCAAATAATAATGTTACAGTAATAATGTTGTAGACATTACAGGACTAACAAGTACCAAATAATAATGTTACAATAATAATGTTGTAGACATTACAGGATAAACAAGTACCAAATAATAGTGTTACAATCTTAGAGTAATGACGCGCAGGCTATAGAGGGGCCCTAACGGTCAAAAACCATTCTATGATTGTCAAACACGAAGTTGGCTATAGTTTGCAGCAAAACAAATGCCAATGTTTTACAAATGCCTAATGCGGCCTTGGCATATCGACAGTAATCAACTGTCACTATCAACAGTAAACATACTTTAATTTACAAATTGATCACCTAAATTAAGGAAAACTGGTAAATAATGTAAATATGTTCATAAAAGGAAAGTTTTTATACAAATAATACCCATGTTAGGACAATAAATGCCAAAATCAATGTAAATCAAAATAATTATTTATCGAAATCAATTACCTGTGAAATGTGACTCCTTTAACACCTTTGACACTCTTACTGCTACAACCAAGCATACTACAATTCACCATTGCCGTTTTTGATGATTAAAATCAGGAAGTATCCACGTTATTTACTAGCAAAGCGACGAAAGTGACCGTTACGCGTCTGTTATCAAACAAATAATAATGGCCGCCAGCAGAGTGAAGTTGTCGCTACCAAAAATTTGCAACGCTTCCGCTCTATGGGAAACGGCGAAAGGACCTCTCTATAGCCTGCGCATCATTACTCTAAGGTTACAATAATATTGTTGTAGACATTACAGGACAAACAAGTACCAAATATGTAATAATGTTACAACATTAATAATTTATTTTTCATTATTTCAGGACAAAAAGAAGGAAGAGATCAAAGAACCACCTTCTACATCATACGGTACACCTATTGTAAGTATTAGGTAATACAAGGAGCGGCAACATAACTTCCTTTTTTCAAAACACACTAAAACCCATATTACAAATTATCTCTTTTAAAAATGTATGAACGAGTATAAGTAAAACTTTGTTTTACATCGTTTCGAAAATCATATCAGGTAAGGTGACACCCCCCATAACCCAAAAACTGATTTCTGGCATTTGTCATGACCTTTACCGGCGTAGCAGCGGGCAGCGGATGCTGGAGGACTTCAGGTCTTGTGTTCCTGGCATTAGTAAAGGCGGGATTTAAATAAAACACCAGAAAAAAAAACGCAAAGGGCTACATCGGGAGAGCGAGCTACCCACTCATCTTATTGAGATAAGGCACTCTGGGAAGTGTTTGAAAAGTAGGCTTCGCACGTTCTTCACTGTTACAACGCATGATGGCGACTTACTGGGGTAGATGGGACTGGAAAGAGGAGACTATTCATATTCTGATGTGGAGAGGTTTTTAAGCTTATCAAGTCTTGAAAAACGCAGATGCATTGCGGATATAATCTGCATTTATAAAATTATGAACTGTCTCATTGATGCCCCTGAAATTTTGGAAAAGATTCTTTTTAACGTTTCCACCCGTAGACTAAGAAATAATGATATGCTGTTCCTCGGTCATCACAGGACCAATTATGGCGCACAGGCACCTTTACCCAGAATGATCAGGCGGGTGAACGATTATCAAGATCTTGATTATTTTGGTGTAAGGATGTCTTTCTTTATAAATCAGCTGAAGAATTTGTATAGTTAGCTTATGCATTTTACTTAATTTAAAAAATGTATTTTTTGTCTTTGCTGTTTATTTCAGTCCTTGCAATTTTTTTTCTTTGTAAAAATTTAGTGTATCTATAATGTTTATAATGGACTCTGTCCGTCAATAAATAAATAAATAAATAAATAAATAAATAGAGAACAAAACTTTAGAACCACACTTATTGAATGAGACCATTACTGCCACGCTACGAATTCTACATTCTGAATGGCGCCAATTTCAAAAAAGAAAAACATGTTGCCTATAATTGTGATATAATAAAATTTCATGTTTAGTGATAATAATTAAAATTTCAGAGCAAGCAGCCGAAAGAAATAAAGAATGCATATGGCCCACCCTCTACTTCTTACAGAGTACCTATATCTGCTGTGAGTATTAATTTTTAATGTACTTATAATAATATTAATCCAATGCATAGGCTAATAGTCTACTTTGTCAGTTATGTTAATGTTTATTTTCCGATGTTAATCTAACAGCAAATTCAAATTCAATACTGAAACCAATCAAATTGTTTCAGGTACCTAATCCACAGTCTGATTTGCAACCGCCAAAACATAAATCCCCTCCAGCGACATCCTATGGAATTCCAGACGTCAAAGTATGAACTTTAGTGTATTATTATGCTATATTATTATTATGGATGATTTATACAGGGTGTAACAAAACTCGATGTACAAGCGAGAAACCAGTGAATCTACAACACATTTGAAGTCGATTTTGTGAATTTTTTTTTTTATTTGTCCCTTAGTTTTCGAGAAAATTGAGTACGAAGTAGATTTTTTTTCCGATTTTTTTTTGCAAATTGTTATCAAATATCATGAATTTAGTCAAATTAATACTATCCATGAAGAAAACAAAATTAAAAAACGCGTTTCAATAATAACTTGAGCAATTTTACTTAATCTACCATACTTACGAAAACTTTAGTGGGAAGAAAAAAAAATTTTTTTTCAGCTCAGATTGAATGGTCATATTACACAATCGTCTCCAAATACGATGTAGATTCACCAGTTTTCGGGTTGTACATCGAGTTTTGTTACACCCTGTATAGCGCTGTTTTCATATAAAAATAGAATAAATGAATCACAGAAATATTTATTTCAATGTGGCTTTTCATTTATATGCGATACATTGGACTGGCGCTGAAGACATAAGAACTTGCCTTGTAACTTGTAACATATTTTCAAGATTCTATGCACTTGGTGTACCAATGCAGTGCAATTGAGTGCAGATAAGCAGGAGTAATAAACTGGCGTATCATTTTGCCTATGCATTTAATCTATAATCTATAAATTATTAATTTGATTTATTAGTCTAATAAAAATAGATTTCAATGCATACTGTAAAATGTGCTTCTATTTTTCAGATTGACCAAAAGTTTTCCAAAGAGAAAACGAGAAGTATAGCTAATTCTGCAGAAGATGAAGCAAAACCATACGATTTGATAAGTAGTTCTTATGGGGCTCCTTTGAAATCCGTAAGTACTTGTAGAAAATAATAGATTGTCAATAAACGGAATACGAGTGAATATGTTTTTGCTAAAAGTGTGTATAGTGATTGTAAGAAGAAGGTTAAACTGGGTGTGTGAACGAAAGAGAAAATTGAATGATGAGGAAGGAATGAAAACGAGTCACAATTTCCACAAAAATATTAAAGTTGGTCGTATCTAATAAGTGCTTATCAAAAGAGGCTAAATTGGCAGTTCATAATGGAGTTCTGGTACCAACCCTTATGTATGGTAGTGAAGTGTGGTGTTGGAAAAATAAGGATGAAAGTAGTTTGAATGCAGTTGAAATGCGATCTCTCAGGCGAATGTGTGGTAAGACTATGTATGATAGGTGTACAAATGTCGAAATTAGAGCAGAGTGCAAGGCAAAGCTGAGTGTCTTACGTGAGTCTTTTACGGTGGTTCGGTCATGTAGAGCGAATGGATGATGAAAGAACGGCTAAAAAAAAATATATGATGTGACTGTGCCTGGATGTAGAAATCGAGGAAGGCTGAGAAAGACATGGCATGATCAAGTAAAACAAGTGCTTGAAGTGGGCATGTAAGAAGTCGGAATAATCGACGTGCGTGCATGAGAAGATGTATGAATGTGGAGGAAGCAAGAGAAGTGTGCCAGGACAGAGTGGGTGTGGCGTTCTATCCTCTCTGCCTACCCCTTCGGGGAAATGGCGTGATGGTTAGTTAGTTAGTTAGTTAGATTAGGTTTATGAAGTCGACTTATTTATATTTTAATGTTGTGCACATAGTTGATATGTTAGGTACAATATGAACTAAGATCAATTTAAGGTAATATACACAACATAACACTAATTACGAGCAAACAATAGTATATAAAGTGATTATGTTATGTCATGTGTATGTTGTGGTGTACGTGTTGGGAAATCTGAATATTTAAGCGCAGGAAACAATATGTAGGTTATAATAAGTTTGCGCTACTCAGCCTCCGCTTATAGCAGAGAGCCGAGTCGCTAAACGGGTCCAAGTCGTGAACCCCCTCAAACTTTGAAAAACAAGTAATTGTTCTTAGTAATGTTCTTAATATTCTTTACAATACACTTTTAGGTAACAGATATCGGTCTTACGTCACAGTCGAGTGACATTAAACCACTCCGCACTCTACCAGATATTCAAGGAGATTTTAGAATTAACTTGAGAACACAAAAGGTTTGTGTATATCATTACTTTTAAAAAATGTATTTGATTTTTCAGTACCCACTTTGTTTTAAAATAATATATTTTCAGGATATAAGCCTTATCGCAAAAAATATGAAAAAAGATTATGTGATGATACCAAAGGATAAATACAATGAGTTGATGGTGTGTACACAAAACTCATTCAGTTCAGCGTACACTCTAAAAATTGATGGTAGCTTAGTAAGAGAATAATTGAATAATAAATAATATCGCAGAAGAATGATTATAATATTAACAATTCGTATTTTAATCATATCAAATATATATTATTGATATCTCAACAGAGACAGAGAAACTCTGCAAACGAATGTGGGTTATCTATGAATAACCTTGAACCTTACCTACACCAATAAAGTTAGATTGCCAAAAAAATGCTTAACTATCTTCTCAACAGATGTCACTATAGGAAAATATATTTAAAATATTAAAAATCTGTCGAAAAGCCAACTCGCATGTGGATACTTCTGTACAAACTCAACATATATAGAAGTTTCAAAAAATTTGTCATATATGGTGTCAGATGATAGGCGAAATGGGGAATGTTGTATACATCAAGTGGCCACTTAACCCAGCCAAAATGACAGGTCATAAGCCCTGTAAACGCCTAGATAACCCACATTCGTTTCCAGAGTTTCTCTGTCTCTGTTGAGGTATCAATAATATCTGATATCAGCCCAGCATGGGTATAATCCAGTAATTTGTCTACAAGTATTTGTATACGTTCAAATGTTTGATATTAAATATAATTTCTTTTTATATTTTTTTATGTTATAAAAAATGTTTGTGAATATTGGATAAATAAATACACAAATAATTCAATATTGAGTTTTTTACTTGAAACAGTAGACATGCAACGACGATTATTTCACCCCCTAGAAAGATAGAAGTGTAGGGAATCACCGTAAAACCATATTTAGTTGAAAAACTTTTTAAGAGGCTACTATTTGATATGTTTTTTGGGATTGTTTTTTCATTCATTATAGTGTTATGTTTTTTGTCTTCTTCAACGTTTCGGCCACCATTGCAGGCGCCATCTTGATATATATCTCATATATTGATTAGTGTGGCCCATATTATATAATTAAAAATTTCAAAACTCTAGTTTACATGTCTGGGCACCCACTAATTTTTTTATCAGTGGTAAAACAAGTATTCGGGGTAAAGTTTGAAGCTAATATTCTAATTGGAAGACAGTGCTCAAGGTATGTAATATTAAGAAAAAAATATGAAAAAATCTGGCATTTCGAGGGTTGTTCTAAATTAAGGACAACTACCTGGGAAGTAGTAAAAGGTAGTTTATTTCATAGTATTAATATTGATGATGCATGGTATCTAATTAATGTAGATATTGGTTCTAAATCTTTGACACCTATCAAAATATAGAGTCCGCTTGACGTGTTTATAGTAGATGATAAAGCCATATTTTCACAAAAAGTCCAAAATAATCACTTGTATAAAAGCACTCTCACAACAAACAACCATTGATAGTTCTAATTTATCTTTTTTAAATTAATTATTAAAAATGCCCGGATCAAAAAAACTTTATAAGGATTTTTTTCTCAGAATACCATGAACAATCACCCTCCGGAGTTTCGCGGTCTCATCGTGGGACACGGTGTATAACAATAAAATCTGTTATCAGCACCGCATGCTATAACCAAATCCGCCTATACATATGTTTTAAGTGAAGTGCGCACAGGTGATGGGGAAGTGCTGCGACACGAGCGCCGAGTCCCTCAGCTTGCAGTGCATGCGCATGGAGTCCGTCTCGGGCCAGAAGGCCGAGCACTGCCCCGGGGCCAGGTCCATCCACAGGTCGGCTCGCTCGTTCTCCTCCATGAAGCGGAGGTGCTTCTTGGTCTCGTTGCTCACCAGGAAGTACGGCAGGAGCGTGATGATGCGCGTCAGCTGCTGGGCACACAGCTGCGATAGGCTCACCTGAAATGCAGTACATAAAGAAATGGTTTTTTTTTTATAGTCAGAGAAACTCTTAAACCACAGTAAAAGAGTGTGTATTTTTACAGTTTATGTAAAATTATTACAAACAATGTTTACTCTATTCTATTATACAGAGTGTAACAAAACTCGATGTACAAGCGGAAAACTTGTAAATCTACATCGTATTTGGAGACAATTGTGTAATATGACTTTTAAATCTGAACTTGAAAAAAAAAATTTTTTTTTCTTCTCACAAAAGTTTTCATAAGTATGGCCGATTATGTAAATTGCTCAAATTCTTATTAAAACGCGTTTTTTAATTTTGTTTTCTTTATGGATAGTATTAATTTGACTAAATACATGATATTTGATAACAATTTGCAAAAAAAAATCGAAAAAAAAAACAACTATTAATTTTCTCGAAAACTAAGGGTCAAATCGAAAAATTTTATTTTACAAAATCAACTCCAAATATTATGTAGATTCACTGGTTTCCCGCTTGTACATCGAGTTTTGTTACACCCTGTATAGAGGGAGTCAGGTCATTGAGCTCCTGATGTCACAGCGACCTGTTTAGATCTATTGTGATGAAATTTACTAGAAATATTATATTTTATTGCATAGAATATTGAAAATACTGAATTATATTGCACGTTTGATGCTTCCGTTATGAAGTTGGTCTGTGATTTATGAGTGTCTTATATTAAAATTCGTCAACCGTATAATGGAAAGTTAGGCCATCATAATAATGTGATAAACACTACCGTCATCAGTATCCTGTATCGGCGGTTCCTCTCGCGGTGCTTGCAGACGACGAGGCCCGAGGCGCCAACGGTCTCCAGCCCAAAGGCGGACGACCAGGAACTCTGGTACACGCGCAGCCGCACCCGGCGCCGCCGAGTGCTGCGGCGGTACTGGAACAGGAGCGGCTCCCAGCCCACGCACTCGTACACCACGTCAGATAAAGAGCCCTTGACATAAATCATTGCCTTTATTATTATTATTTTGTTATAGGCACACAGCTTTTGCTGGTGCGCCAATTTCTTGTATACTGCTTCTTGTCTACTTTCTGCAACGGTTTTCCAACTGGTTGACTGTAGTGAAGTGGACAAATATGGAAAATTATTTTAAAAATAAAACTTTAAAAAAAACTAGGTAGTCATATTAAACTTTGAAATGTAGAATATCTATGGACGCCATTACATCAGGGAGGGAGATATTAATTGATTATCTATTTTATTCTTACATGTGCCTAGATAGGTATTACAATAACAATAATAGTGAAACATATTGGGTATAATATATAATTTAAACAGTACATAAGACCTAATTCTATCGTAAAAAGAATAGAAATAGAAAAGGGCTTTGGGCAAAGAATAGCAAAATAAAACACTTAGGTGCTTACCCTTAGTTGTAGTGGCAGACCAGTTTTGTTGATGATCCAATACGGTGCATGAAGAAACAGTTCACAGCTTTCAGACCTATCAATCTTCAAGTTCAAGCCGAGTTGTTTGTTTCCGCCATCCGTGTCGCAATCTGTGGTCATGGCGAGGGTCTTCTCTTCCAGTTCATTGTTCAGATTGAAGCTGCCCGTCCAAGGCAGGCCGAGGTAGCTGACGTCCACAGACACACGGTGGGACTTGGCCATGTTCATGTGGTACACGTTACTCTTTTCTCCGGCCTCTATCCTCACTTGATGCGAAATGTTTGGGATTTTTATTTCTACGGCGTACGGAAGACGGTTGTGTATTGTTAGCGGAGGAAGCAATCGAATTAGGAAGTTTGGAATTGTGTGCGAAGATTTATTCGTTCGACAACCTGAAAAAAACATAAATTAAACTCTGGCTTAGAGAAAAATACACCACAGCTTCAGCTAGCGGCCGCCTAGAAGATGGTAGCCAGGGTCTGTGCTGGAAGCGAAAGTCGAAGGAGGCCAAGGCTTAATATAGACTGTAGTGCCATCGGAGAGAGAGATAGAGAGAGAAACTGTATTGTAGTGTATTTGTTAATCTAGAATATGGGCACTGGTAGCAAATATTAATTCATTTGATTAATTAAGTTATTGTCACTGAGGTTCTTACCGTCTACGGTTAATACCCGAAGAGAGAAAGCAGTTGGATCTTTATCGTCTTTTGGCATACAACAAAAATGTTGCTGGCTATATTGAGATCTCCAGATAGGTCAGGCCACCACAATCCTTGGCTAGTAACATGATAATTGCTAAAAAATACAGTAAAAATGATGAAATATTTTACAAACTCCTTTCATCAATTTGAATAATAAAAAATCTAAATAAATATACTCACTCAACATACGTAGGTTGGAGGTAAAGTTTACAGTGATACGCTACATACAGGGGAATGCTGTAAGTTTCATCAGGTTCTAAAATATGTATCCTCATTGTTCCCTCAAATGGATTGGTCTGCTCTCCAATCAATTCTATTTTCAGTGTTTCAAGATCAGACTTCTTGTAAAACAATCCAATAGCGTAAGATGTCTCATTTCGTATATCTATAAAAAAACAAATTGATATTATAACAATTTGTTACTACAAAAACATAATCATAAGAAAACTGGAACACAAGCAACCAAAGAACTATCGCAAAATATTTACAAAACAACCAATGATGTATTTTTTACATAGATAGGCTATTTTCTTCCGTTCCTCGTCATGTCCTAGTCCTAGGAAGATTGAGGGTAACAGAATGATTAAAATGTATTAGATAGTGGAAAATAGATATATAGTATTTCCAAGCGTTTATTTTACTTTTGAAAGCTTGATTATGTATCGATTAGGGATGTCCTAATGCGTTACCGAATTGATTTCTCATAAAAATCGACTTTATTTATGAAGAAGTTTTAATCAATTTATATTTTAATATTGCTCAACATTTTGTAGTTTATAAACATACCAAAACGTTAGCAGAGTTTATATTACGAAAGCGCTCCTTAATTGGAGTTTGTCATCGGGTGCAGGAGCTACAGAAAACCCAAATATGCATAGGACATAGCGTCGTAATCTAAATTGAGAAATTTTGTGTTTCGACAAACAAAGAAAAAAAACAAATAGGTTTTAATTTAAATATAACATTTTATATTTTTTCATGGAAAAAATCTACTTGAATAATCCTTGTGGCATAAATAGGCTCATAAAAAATCGATATTGATAAATATCGGAGCTAAAGAACATGTGCTTCACTATCGTAAAGAAAAAAACATGAAGTATTGCATTTTTCAGTCTATGGTTTCCTGTCAATAATTACGGAACTTTATAGGCGCCCATGTGTCAAAAGTAAAAATAAAAGCTTGGAAGAGATATAGTGTTAGTATTTTTTAATACATTAATAGTATTGTTACCTGTAGCGGTGAACGCAGTGTGATTTTCCTATTCTTGTATTTAGAATCGGTATTTAGCATCACATAATACCGGGTATTATTTTTACTTGGTTGTAATGCGTGCAACTTATTTACCGTTCTTTGAGGACAAACTACCGTTAGATCTTCAAAGTCCTTGATTCTAACAATAAGACGTTCATCCGTTACTTTCTTGTACAATAGTGACACGGGATCCAATGGAAAAGACAGCGACGGACTAAACATTGGCTGTGGTGTAGGAGTCCTCAATTCACAATTGAAACCGCCCTCAAACCTGTAAATAATACCAATATTGCATTAATCTGGCACTTATATTATTCAATTTAATATTTGATGAATTTGCACTATAGGATAATATATTTCAAATTACGTTTCCCAATCATGATCAGATCCGCTAGAACTAAGATGTTTCCCATCTACACTATTGGCTGGGCTACTGGGGCAACTATAGTCTTTATCATAATTAGCAGTTGCTATAACACGATCATTCCCCACCATGTCCAATTCTGCGTGAGAAATCAATTCTACTTTTGATCCGGGACCTAGAATCAATATTTTCAAAATTAATTAAACCATCAAGTTTTTAGTAAAAGCGTGATTTTGTAAATATTTAATGCTAACCGATAGCTTTTTTAAAAATAAAATAAAAATCACTTTGTTTATTGATTCACTTTTTAATTGAGTTATTGACAAATAATCACTCCTTCAATTTTGAAGATGGAGTGGAGGTCTTACATATTAATAAAAAGGGGTTTATATTAAATAACTTAGAAATTCTAGAAATCAAGAAATCTGTAAAGGAAAAGCAGAATATAATTAATAATCTAATAAATCTAAGCAATAGTCCCATTTTAACGTATTTCCCCTCTGCAAGAATCCCCCCCCCTCAAACTCTCTCTACCCTATCCATAGCCCACCCCCTCCCCAATGCATAGTTCCCCACCCCCACTAATAAGATGCAACTTTGTATTTTATTGTTAGTTTTGTATTAGCTCTAAATGTGATAGATTAGAAAATATTAATGAATTTGTTTATTTAGGATTAACTATAGATTGTCATTTTTAATGGGATGTACATATTCAAAAGCTATGCAATAGACTTAGATCAGTTGTAGGTAAAATGTACATATTGAAATATCATGTCCCTGCTAGTACTTTAAGAATAATATATTTGTCGCTGGCCGAATCAATTATAAGATATGCTATAACTTCTTGGGCTTTTTCGTGTGATTCCAATATTTAATTCGTTTAAAATTTACAAAATTCGATGGTTAAATTATTAATTAAAAAACATCTATACTATCAGAGACAGGATGTTTCGATATCCTTATTATATAAGTCTGTAAATATTTTATCTGTTAAGGCGTTATTATGGTCCAAATTAATATCTCAGCACGCATCTCTCTCTGAGTATAAACACAGACCGGTGCATGTTTACAATACTCGTTTTACTAGTGCTGAAGGATTAGTTCTCCCTAAATATAATAACAAGTATGGTAGAGAACACTTCAGTACAGTATACCAAAAATCTGTAACATGCTACCAAGAAGTATTAAAAAAATAATAAATTTTTTCTAGCTTAAAAGAGAGACGCGTGCTGAGAACTTGGTTGCTAGAGCGCGAATTATTATATTGAGTTTTAGAATTGTATTTTTATTTATATGTATTTTAATTTTTTTTGTGTGCTAGGTATGTATTGTGTAGTTTTATTTTTAGTTGAATTTGTATTTATGCACCTACTGACGAGTTGCAGTAGGCAACTCAGTAGGACATGTATTGTTTTCTTTTATGTATATATTGAAATTTAAAAATTTTAAAAAAAAAAAAAATTTTAAAAAAAGACGGTGGTACCGAAACTAGTTAGTAATAACTCAATTAAAAAGTGAATCAAAAAACAAAGTGATTTTTATTTTATTTTTAAAAAGTTTACGATGATTTACAAAGTTAATGGTGATAATATAAATAACTAACCGATAGCGTTGATCAAATTGATAGGATCTTCGTATTCAAGAGCCAAAACATTATGATAATCTGTAACTGGGAGACTTTTCTGTGTAAAATGAGTGAGGAGATCATACAATACTTGTAAAGATTGAGAAGTCAATGTTATATTTAGAATATCCCTCGAATCGATCATAATGTAAACAGCTGTCTTATCGGCAACACTCTCAGCCTCCAGACCAGAGTCGATACTTTCCGCTTTCATGGCGAAATTCAAGTTTGCTGATTGCTTTTTTTCACCGTCTATCATGGACAAGTGCTGGGGAGACTTTTTGAATTTTTTTGAAGTTTGCGTAGCTCCATCATTGTCTGAATTTGGTTCAGATTCTATTCCTGAGGGTTCAGCTCCAGAAGATTCATCACTTTCACTGTTTTCACCATCACTGGAATCTCTGAAAAGGTAGTAGTCGAAATCAGCTCAAATTTAGAAATATCAGAGAATGAGGTATCCTCATCTTGAATTATTAAAAACTACATTGTATTGCTTACTTTACTTTTATTATTATTGTTATAGGCAGGCAGCTTTTGCTGGTGCGCCTATGCCTTTTGTACAGCTTCCTGCCTGCCTTACTTACCCAGTAAATAGATGTGAAATAGCGGATGCTAGTTTTTCCATCGCTCCATCTTCATTTTCAGAATCGGATTCACTCCGGTTGGAAGATATGTAATAATCGTCTCCATAGGCTACTCCGCCATTATCTGATTCCCCTTTACTTCCAGGCCTGTGCCTGATGAAAGTCATTTCATTGTCTGCATCTTCGTTCTCATCAGCGGAGGTTTCGCTGTCGCTGTTAGTTTTCTTCTGCAGAGCGACTTGTCTAAACTTTGTCTTCTCTCCGTCAGCTTCAGACGTTGGTTGATCTTGTTCCATTTTGCTCGAGATTGGGTATGATTTAGCCTGAAAATTAAAATCAAATATCGATATTTGGACTAACAGTAAAAATAATTTTTCAATTCAGGTGAATCTCAAAATCATCTTACTTGGAACATTTTTACAAGCACTTCCCACGGTCGGTAAACATTCTCCTCACAAACGATAGGTTCTATCAGTGGCTCCCAAGTATCGAGTTTCTCGTTGTAGTAAGAAGCTTGAAGATTGAATTCACATTTTGCGTGCATTTGTTTTGACCAATCTTGCACAGTTACCTCGAATACCGATTTGGCCATCAACACTGGTATTCTGGATTTGGCTTCCAGCTCAAACATTACCCTGATGCTAGGTATAGCCATAGTAAATGTTTCACTGGGTTTGGCAGATGGGTACGGAGGTTGAGTATAACTATTTGTTTCATCAGAGTTTATGGAAACATATGGAGCTATTTTCTTCGGAGACCATAATTCTTCGCTATCTAATTTCTCCGCTACTTTTGAGGAGTAGTTAAGGAAGTTGAAGGGTTCTTTTTCTTCTGGTACTGTCAAGTCAGCAATGATATCTTCCACAATATCTAGAATGGGAAAGTATTAATTAAATTTTACGACTTCAAAATACGAAGTGATCCGATGATGTTATAAATCTTTTTACCTGTGACTGTACGAACAGTTGTTTCAGAAATGTGCATATCAATAGGAGAAATAGACGCCGTTACTATTATCCCTTCTTCTATATTCTTCAACTGCTTAGCAAATTCAATATCGCAAGGATGCAGAACCAAGTATGGCTGTGTGGATTTTAGCTTGCTCTGGAGTTTGGACATAATCTGCAGACCAGATAAGGACAAAGTGAAGTTCTCTCGATAAGCGTGGCGAGAGTAGTCCATCAACACTTCAGTTCGGAATAGTAAAGCGTGGCCAGTTGTCTTGGACAAGTCTGAGAAAAACATTATTTCTGGTTTTCGGAACTGGACTGATATAGAAAGTCCATTCGCATCTTCAGCTAGATTAGCCCCTGAAAAAAACAAATACATACATAATACAAAAATTCTGTAAAATGTTTAAATGTCAAATATGTTTAAATTTTTACCTGTTGAGAAGTAACCACTTGTTGAATCAGCAGAGCTTGGGGGTCTCATTCTGTTTATATGATTGGCATTGGACGATTCCTGTTTTATCACTGTAGTATCACCTATATATCCGTGGTTAATGACTCCACCATCCATTGATTTATCACCTAAAGGATTTGGTATTTAAAAAAAATGTCACTTGCAAAAAAGATAATATTTTTGTACAGCCTTATGATAATATTTTTGTACAGCCTTACCTGGTAAAGCATCTAGTACAAAGCGTCCCAGGTTCATAAAGAATGGTACAGAGAAATTAAGGCGTGTTTTTTCAACATGAATATCAATATTCCGATCACCCGCCTGATTCTGTCGGAACGTTAAATCTATAATTGGGGGAGTAGATACCGATATGGCAGTGGTGTCCATTCTCATTTCCCGGCATGAGATTGGAACATCCTGAAATTACAAGGCATTAAATCCTTTGATCTTTTTTTGAAATTGTTTCATTAAAATTTAAGTTTTTCCTTACTTTTTGATAACGATATTTGGATCAGGTCTTATGTCTTCGATGAGTAAGCTCTGTAAACTGGCCTTAATATCTAAGGACCTGTCTGAAAAGTAATCTAACTGGAAAGAAGTTTCTCCCGCGGCTAGTTTTGCCAGTCCCGTATTGCAGTCTCTAACAGGAGAACTTAGTACTTCATCAACATCAGTGAATATTTTTAATTCAACGCCATCTAAAGTAAACCTGTGAACAAATAATGGTGTTTGGAAAACCAAAGATAATATGAAATGGAGTGAATTTATAAAAAAAAAATTGTAAAAAAATATTTTACCGAAATACAGCTTCTTTTCTCAAGGATTCGGTTTGGGCAAAAAATGCTTGTAGTTTTTTCACTGAAGCATCAGCATTATTCATTGTTTCTGCAGGTGATCCGCTAATTCCCATGCAGTGTCCCATTGACCCTAGAAAACAAATAAGATGTTTTTAAAACATTGGCATTTGGTTTTTAAAAATAAAGTTAGTTTCTTAAACAGCTATAGGATGTAAATAAAGACAACATTCAAGTAGATATTTTATTTTTGTTTTTACGCCCATAGGGCTTTTTACATAGACATTTTTAAATGATTACACAGTAGGTAGCTATTCATTACCGCCAGAGATGGCATCCAGACACTGTTCCCTAAATGCACTAGATTTGTGTTGAAAACATCAATATTGTTAGTATACTTATTAGCCAGAGCGTGCATTCTTCGTATTGGTGAGTTAGTAATTGGTCGATGATTGGCTACAGTAAAATAGTGCATTACTGCGGGTAACTCGACCAAGCACTCGTATACTAATTAAATTTGTTAGTTGACAACAATCAAACATAGATTTTAATACTTTGAACAGAAAGAGCAAATCATTTAATATTCTTCTATTTTCTAGTGTTTGTATATTAAAAAAGTTATTTAAAAAGTTATAATTTATGTTTACAATGGGAATATTTAATTTAAAATTAATAAAGCGCAAAAATTTATGTTGGACTCTTTCAATGTTCTTTACGTGAACCTTGTACTGTAATAAGGAGACCAAATGACCGAGTTATATTCAAGCTGACTTCTTACTCTTAGATATCTTTTTCTTACCAACGTAACGACCTTCCATAAGGTTGTCCGTCCATACAGCGAGCAAAGTTGACAAGTCTCTCTGTCCCAAGTTGATATTCACAGTTTCCATTGAAGCGGAGATATCGTATAGTAATATGTCCTTATGAAAGGTACCGGTTGAAACTTGTTGCAAAGCAATGATATTGTGATAGCCGACAGCGCGTTTGATATCGAACCTTAGGGACACTGGCTCTAGAATGGGTTCCTTGAAAGAAAAAAAAAAATGTAGTAACAAGTATCCAACAGCAGTTTTTTTTAATTTGTTATTATAGGTCAATCACCTGTACTTCTAATGTTCCAGCAAGTGTCATAACAGCTCGACTCAGAGTAACAGAATCTAGTTTGACCAGCATATTATCGATAACGGGTGTTTTGTTGCTTGCCGTATTTCCGGCTTTGGTTGTATTTATGACTTTTTGACTAATTTCTTTGAAGAAGTTTTCAACAGTAAAATCACCTGCAATGAAAAAGACACGACTTATTTCGTTGTCCTACTCGAATTCCGAAGATGTTTTCAAAATATAAATTTCATACCTGTATTAAAAACTATCAGATTAGGAGATGTAGATTTTTGTGGTAAAAGGAAAAAACCGGTGCATGGACCTCAATAGATATGTGGAGTTTAGTTTGCCAACTTTTCATATTAGACAACTGAGTTTCCATTCCTTTCTCAGCATTTTTGATAGCCTCATTCGTTATGCCAGAAGGAATAAATGGCTCTAGAAAATGCTGAAAGAACTTTTATATTAATATTGGAATAGATTACCTAAATGTTTAATTTTATTTTTTAAATACGTGTGTTACCTGCAAATCAATGATAGACTTGTATAACAGCACAATATTTAACCTTCCAATATATAGTTTGAGTGATCCATCAGACTTGACATCGTCACTCTGTACTAAATTATCCTTCCCTTTATTTCTGTACACCCTGGGACTATGTCGAACATATTTCATTTCCAGTACTTTGTCTTCGTCAACCCACAACATCTAAAAATAAAGTAAATATAATATTCGTGTATTACGTGTGGCTCTAATATACAAAACGAAATTTAGATAAGTTACTTTTGAATATATGTGTCATTTCAGAGAGGTCGTCTACAGTGAAGGTGTTCAAAAATACTTTGAGAATCATTCTCTCATTGGCTTTAAACACACAATCACTCTCAAGGCCTCCTAACTTGATATCAAGCAAGTCAATATCTGAATGAGAGAGTTTTACTCGAAGCTGCGATAATCTGAAAATAAATAAACAATACATTACTTTTGTATTTCCGTTTAAAATTTATTTACTAGTTTGAACACTACGCAAAAGTGTCTTCACCTGAAAGAATAGCTAAATTTGGTAGCTCCCGGTGGGATTGGCGCCTCTTTGTCAGGGCCGTTCAGCATATCCATTATTGTTTGTGCATGAGGATCTATCATTTTCTTTATCTGCATAGAATCCGTTGACTGCACTCTTGAGAGTAAAAACACAATTAAATTTATTACCATAACAAAATATTTCTATTACATGAGCTTTTATGAGACTGAAAAATTTAACAGGTTTTTATTTTAATAAAAATTAGTACTGATGTATTAGTCTAAAGAGTTAATTTTATTGTGGATTAATAATTGTACAATAAGATGTATTATGCTATTACTTCTGTAGAATGTATCCCATGTATTTGATCAATGTTTGCCAAGCTTCTTGATGTAAGACTAAGGACAGATTTCCA
This sequence comes from Micrasema minimum, assembly GCA_022494985.1. Taxonomy (NCBI): domain Eukaryota; kingdom Metazoa; phylum Arthropoda; class Insecta; order Trichoptera; family Brachycentridae; genus Micrasema; species Micrasema minimum. The sequence goes on from JAGVSP010003870.1 coordinate 57,033, forward strand.
ATATCAGCCACCAAAGACTGCTCGACACTGTGAAAATGTGATTTAAAATCTGGACAATCAGCTCGCACCTGAGAACCAAAACCATTTTACATTGAAATGCACCCATAAAACTCAGCCTGAAAAGGGGTAAAACTGATGAATAATGTAACTATACGTGCCTTTCTGTAGAGCACATTAACTATTTCTTCCGAAGCATCAGTTGTGATAAGTTCGAGGTATTCTCCTGAAGCACCCTGGTGCAATTTGTCAGAAAGCATCAGAGACTGAAGACTTATTTGTAAAGCTGGACCATACTTCATTAGTGCCATGTCCACACATATCTAAAATGACATTTTATTAATTTGCATATTGATAAAAAATACAACATTTTGTGGTAAAACAAAATAAAATTTATAATAAGTAAACAATCTTCTGGGAGAGAGAATTAAAATTAAAACAACAGAACTCAACCAACTTTGATTCATAAGAATAAAGAATTATCCAAAATAATAAAAAACCGAAAAGGTATTTTAACTTTTTACTCACTTTGCCAAGCCGTAACATCATATATGGTTTTTCCGCCGAGTCTAAAGAACGTGATAAATGCAAAACAGCTTCACCTGTGTAAGACAACAGCCATTTTGAAATTTACAATCAGAAATCAAAACTTATATAATAATATAACAAGCATACTGGTTTTCCAAAATGATTATAATAATCACACTTGCCTATAACAAATCTTAAAAGAACTGTGATGTAATTATTAGGCGATACATTATCGTCGAATCCTGGCAAATCTACAGTCCTCGCCCATATTTCTGTATCATCGTCACTGTGCTCCACAGATACAAAGGATTTATCTGATTCCAGAAAGCCATTCTTGGCTCCTGCTATATCACTCATGGACTGTTTAGCTCTGAAAGACATACAAAATTTAAGTTTATGTATGGTTAAGGTTATAGTTTTGGTCTATTTTACTCTGTAAAATCAGCATAATTTTTTTTTAAATGATACATGATGGGCTAAATTTTTTTGTTTATTGCTATACTAATTTACAATCATCTGGATTTGAAAATTATAGTCAGAGTTGAAATCGTTAATTAGAATTCTGAAATTCTCTTACTTCATGTATGGTTTTGCTGTTACTGTAATAATTCACTTTATTGTTTCTTTGGGTTTTATGTTCTCATTGGATTGGTTCTGTTTTTTGTATATATTGTGTTTATTTTGTGATCTAAGCGATGTCAGTGCTTATTAGAATAAAATGAATATGTGTTTTTTATTTGTCCCTAAATGAGTTTATTGTTAAAACTCCTAGGGAGCATTGGATTGAAAAAAAAGAAAATTCTTTATTTTTTTTCTATATAATGTTATTTTTATAAATAAATAAAAAATAAAAAATAATCAATATGCATATATTTTTTTACTAAAAAGAAATAAGTATTTATACTTGTACCAATGCAACGCCCTGTGTGCCATTAGGTGCGGATAAGGGAAAGGAAGGAAAAATTTGTAGCATGCTTACCTGTTTCGACATAAATATGCCAACACAATCTTTCTTTTAAGAGCGGCTAACTGTTCTATCTTGAAATCATCCAATATCTTATCACACATAAAGAGATTTGTGGTGATTGAACTTTCTGTAGTGTCTGTGTTGCAACAGTCCATGGCAGATAGGGGAACAGTGTTGGATGTTGGCAAAGGGAAGTTCTCAAAGAATTCCCACATTAGGCCTATTCTTCGGTCTGAGAGATTCAATTTTATACTCGAGATTGTAATATTTAATTTATGCCTGGAATATTGAATACAATAAAAACTACATCTTAATATAAAACAAATGATTGATGATTGGGAATTCAACAATAAATTTATAAACTACATACATCAAATTAATAATTGCAATTTTTTTATTTAATATTGTGGGTTATATTTATAGCTTCATGTACAATTAACAATTACATAGCATAAGTATATAAGGGCTGGCTTATTGCTTGCAATATCTTCTATTTATGTTTTGGTTAAAGATATTTTTAACAAATGTGATGATTTAGGTATGTACGTACTTGGGCAAAAGCTTATATTCCTGCTTGATGCTGTTAGAGAGAAAACAAGTTGAAGTCTAATTTTCGGAACCAGGTGAAGATCTGAGTCGGTTGATTTACGGGCGTTTCTCCAATCATCGCCAGAATCACAGAAAAATACCTGCATAACAAAGGTTTTCATGTTTATCATGTTATATTCATTAAAAACTTAATTTGTAAGTAGTTATAGAAAAAGCAAAGCTTATTGCTGTAGAGAAAAATAATATAAATGTTGTCACTATATCAAAATCATTTTGTGCTTTGATCTTGAGAGGGGATAGGCGATACACCTTTTGAATTTTTTTTAAAAATTATATATTTAATACATTATCGAATCAAATTTCAATTTAATTTATGTATCGCTTTAATTAAAGTGTTTTTTTGTAAAAGGCATGCGCCGTAAATATATATATAAATAAATAAATAAATTTACAAAGCTTAATATCACAATAATTATACAATATAACCATAACGCTATACCTCACCAATAAAAAAGACAAGATCTTGTGCTTGGCGAGGGAGGTTACGCTAAAAAAATACATAATATAAGTAGTAATCATAGTAAGGTAAATATAGGTAGTATATGGTATAATAGTAAGTAGTAAATATAAGTAATACAACAAGGTAATATATAAGTAGTAATCATAGTAAGGTAAATTAAAAAATTAATCTAGGTACTAGATATGCAAAATAAACAATTAAGTAAGCAATAAATAGTGATTATAGTTTGAAATAAATGTGTTTTTTTAGTTTAAATTTAAATTTCTTAAAGACCTAGTCGATGTAATTGATTGAAAAATAAGGTTTTTGTTATAAACTCCTACCACAGCCTCCCATTGATTTGATAAGACTACCACATATCGTTAAATTACTTCACACTGTAATTTTACAATAAAAACCTTACGCCTGATTTGATTTTAAAATATTTAAAATTGTTTTGTTGATTGATTCGGCATTCACTTTGTAACACTTCATAATGAATTATGATTAAATAAAACACGTTATGTGTTACTATTGGTTTATTCTATAAAAATAGAATTTACCTACACTACCTGGTTTCGGGAGTAACGTTCTCCCATCGACTGGTGAAAAGACACTAAATTAGAATACAGATGTTATACAGATTCTAACTATGTTCCCTTTAAAACGCAATTCTCAAATTACTTCTCTAGACCCCTACCCCTCTCAAGACCCCCCTACCCAAACCTCCCCTCAAGACCCCAGTACATCAACTGCCACCACTTAGCAAGCAATTAATTATCAATTTTTTTTGTACAACTTCTTAGTATTCTACCATCACCACTGTCCCAAGATGTGTTTTTTCGGTTTTTTCTATCACTTCTATGTATCAATATTTATGTTACCCCTGTGTTTAGATTCTTAAGTATTGCAATTTAATTTTTCTGTATTTTTCTGTATAACATCTGTATTCTAATTTAGTGTCTTTTCACCAGTCGATGGGAGAACGTTACTACGAAACCAGGTAGTGTAGGTAAATTCTATTTTTATAGAATAAACCAATAGTAACACATAACAGTGTTTTATTTAATCATAATTTATTTAAAATTGAGCCAAATACTAATAATTATTATTTTTACATATATATATTGGTAAAAAACATGAGCATGAAAAATCCATGAATAATGGGTAATGGAAGTGTAATTGATGTAATGAACCAAGAAAAATCGCACATTTCAGTAAAAAAAAAAATTCTAGTACAGGAGAAATCCAACTAAATAAAATAAATGTTTTTCCTATGGTCTTCCTAGACGTTTTTAAAGTGAGAGCACTCCATTACTGTTTATCATTATGATGGAACAATCGTGATTGTAGGGATTTAAATATGACTTTTATGTTTTAAGTACCTGTAAGGATGAGCAATCCGCATATATCCGGTCATATAGGCGCTCTTCAAGTTCCATACATGTTGCATCCTCCAACTGATTGTTCGATGGTTGCAAATCAGATTTTCACCACTACACGTCCAAGATCCACAACCAATACATGCCCACCTCTATAAAATATAAAATAAAATAAAGTACACGGGTATGTGTATTCTGATATTTTCTGAATTAAAATACACTTTATATTAACTTACTTATTCAATGTACCCATTTCTGGAAGTACAATGTAAGGTCCTTTGAGATCCATGTTGATATTGATAATTTTATGCCTCGCTATTGTATAATTTAGTAGGGATTTACTCAGTATAACCGCTTCATTAATTTTATCACTTACAATATTGGTAACATCTTTCACAGCCATGGATCGCATTTGGAAGAAGTTTATTATTTCTGATATACCATGCTAAAAGGAATACACATGAAATAAGACCCATTAAAGTATCTTTGTTTGTTGGGAGTTGGGACACAACAACACGCCTATCTGTCTCCATTTATTAAAAAATGTTTAAATATGTATAATAATTTGTTGAGATCTACTGACATTTCTTGGTGGAATTGCATTTTAATAAATAAAACACCTTTTTAGTTAGGCCACTTATTATATATCTTTCCTATTCAAAAACAATTCTTAATGTAAAAAATAGCATCAATCTAATTTGCTTTCTTTTTTTAACGTCAGTAATTGATATTTAAAATTTTCAACTTTCAAAAACCAGTAAATTGAAAAATGCCTACTTAAAATCATTTTATGTAAAAATATTTCTTCCATTATTATATACTCGTAAAATCATGATTGCTTACCCCTGCCCTCATTTAAATGTAATTAATATACCTACCCCATTTGTATATAACATGCTAATTTGTAAAGCCTCTTACCAGTCTGACGATGCTAGCGATAGCGAAACCAGGTTACTGGAATAAACTATATAAGTCGTCTAACTAAAAAGGTGTTTTATTTATTATATGTATAATAATAATTAATAATTATGAAGTGGAAATATTAAGAAACTTACTTCATTATACACGACTTCTACAGGTTCTAAAGAACAGTTTCAATCCAAAGTCAGCTTCACAATTCAAAGGATTTTTCTCAAAATCTATTGAAAGGAAATTTTGGTTAGTGTGCCCTGAGAATACATTGTCAGCAGTTACAATAGCCGTAAGATCATTTTCTCCATTCGCTACTTCTATTACAATACTTTCAGCTCGTGCAGAAACCTAAAACAAATAATATCGTAAAACGTAGGAACATTTCAATATAAATTGTAAGGAAACTTATAAATATTTCAGAAGGAATCAAATTGTGTTATACTGGGGTTAAAAACATGAAAATTCTAGTATGTATATAAAAGACAAGAAGTCTTGAAACCCAGATCATCAAGTATTTGTAAAATTTTTAAATCAGGATAAAAAATGACAGGGTAACAATTATTAAAAAATAATTGTCTGGAAAAAATTTTGGGTGGTTATATAACCAACCTTAAACGCCTTAGCTGCGGGTCGTGTTTCAATTGAAGCCAAGAATTGAGTCAAAGTCATCACCAGGACTTCCCTTCCCCTATTCATTAGGCTTAGGGAAGAATTAGCTAGTGTAAAGTTTATTTTATGTTCTGAAAAAAATATACACACAATATTAGTTCACAACTGAAAAATGCTTATTTATGTATTGTAAGATGTTCTTCAAAAAGATTCCACTTCCGACCCACCGCAAGATGCAAATTGTGGCAGTCAAAATTGTGGATATTTCAATCGTTTTAGCCTACTCAGCAGTATTGGAGATCAATTGTTAACCAACTATCCCCGAATTTCGGGAAAACAAATTTGGTGTGTTGCTTCTCAATTTAGGTGGTATGATAAATAATAATACCTATGTATAATTTAGGTTTATCAGGTTTGGGCCCGCCCTCCACATATCCAATCAGCTCGCAGACTCGCTGCTTCTCTGGGCTGGAGAGGTGGCTCCACAGGCCCCTGGTCTTCTCAACCTTTACGCACAGGTCCACGTTCTTCCTGGTCCAGCCGCTGTCCGCGCAGTTCACCTCGTGGAAAGGGCTGGGGGTGGACACCCTCCACCAGTTTATGTCGCTCTCTTTTACTTCGACCCTTTCGGGGTCCTCCAGCTGCACCTGTAACAGTAAAGAGGATGGTAAAATAGAAAAATAATGACCAAGCCAACGACAAGGAATAAGCTCACCCTTGTACTCTTGCTATGTAATTGTACATAAAGTTTCAAATAAATATGCAGTGCACTTGAGGTAATGGAGTGCTCTAACACCACTACGAGTGGATAATAGAAAGAGGGGAGGAGTTAGCTTATTATTAGATTTTAGTTGAATTATGCAGATAGCCGACTTCTGTCCCCAGCCACTTTGGACAGGGAATATAATATTTTTGTAAATTACAATGACCGTACTTATTAGTTAATTAAGCTTGGGAAGGATATTAAACATAATTTTCTTTTTTTAAAATCTTGATCTGCAGTTATCCATTTACTTTTACAAAGATTTATTACAATCATCAAAAGTCAAGAATCTGCTAATAAATCATTTTTTGAAGTCCTGTTAGGGCATTAGGGTTGCAAAAATTAAAAGCTAAACTTACTTCAATTTTGGCATGCTCCCTGGCAACAACAACACTCAATATAGCGAGATTATCTTCGCATTTTTGTAGGTCTAGTTTCAGTTCTGTGTCGTTGGGACTTTTCAATGTTTTCTTGTACGCGTCCTTGTATCGGTGGTAGTTTTCTCTGTGTGATTTTATAGACTGCCAAGTATAAGGCCTCACTCGTTGTTCTACGACAGCATCGTAAACGTACTTCCACCATTTTTTCGAGTTTTTTCTTACAGGAACTGTCGGATGTAGGTGACGATATTTTCTGAAAAGATCGTGAAATAATGTGAAATCTAGAAAAATGTGAGTCATGGAAAGATCTACTGTCATAAGTTATGTGGATATTTTAACCACCACTGAAACATAAAAAAAAAAAAAAAAATAAAAAAAAAAAAAACGTAAAACTCACGGCGTGCAAGATTAAAGATTTAATATGTTGTATAAATTTTTATTATGTTTTTTTGTGGTACGAAATTCACAGTTCACAGCATTCCCGCCCCCGCCATGTCAAATTTAAATTAGTGTTGCAAGTCATAAGTTAACGATAATCGATTTTAGTTATTTCTAAAGTCCAAATAATTCAAACAAATCTCAATTAAGTAATGACCATGACCTATGTGCGAATAGTTAATTGCAATTTTTGGTTTCAATCTGTTTTTTTCTTTATAGGCCGTTTTTTATAAATCGAAATTTAAACAAAATCGATAATGAAAAAATATATTTTCAGCCTTCCCTAAGTATATGGTGTTGCTATATAATACTAAAAATACCATTTTAAAAAATCTGATATTTTATTTACTTTGCCAAATAAAATAAATATAAGCAATACGGGGTAAAAAGATTTTTTTTTAAATGTTGAAAGTTATACCGCGTTTTAAATAGAAAATAAATTAATACTTTACCTGTTAATAGCGATCCTTTTGAATGAATCAACTAGAGAACAAACTGAGAGATATTGTTTTCTTGAAAGCTGAGCAGCACTGTCATGTAAAACAGCATCGACCAGTAAACGTGGAACTCGCGCTTCACCCGAACGATTTATTATTACTTTTACCTTGCATGTTATAGGCTTTAACACTGAAAAAAATTAAATAATTTACTGATGTTTGATTCCAAGTAAATTCGTATATACCTTCTGTCAAATAAGTACCCGGAAATTCTCATTTTAAATTTTCCCTCTGAGAAAATTTCAAAAAAAAAATTTTCCCAGGTTGGCACAACTGTCAGCCACTATTCTGTGAATTTTTATTGCTATGTGTCATTTAGTTTGGTTACGGCGTCATTAGGAACAAGTCAACCTTTTGTGTGCGTTGCGATTTTTACTATGGATAAAAATATCGAACAAAGAGTTTGTGTGAAATTTTGTGTTTCAAACGAAATTTCTTGTGCCAAAACGTTGGAAATGTTGAAAAAAACATTTGGTGATTCAACCATGTCGAAAACTCAAGTTTACGATTGGTATAAATCGTTCAAAGAGGGGCGAGAAGAAGTGAACGATTTGCCACGTTCAGGACGGCCTTCGACGTCTTCAACTGAAGAAAACGTCGACAAAAATAAAGGAAATGGTGCTCGAAAATCGTCATTATAGTTTGCGAGAGATAGCCCAAGAAATGAACATGTCTCATGAGACCGCTCGTCATATTTTGGTTGATGTTTTGGGTATGCGGAAAGTCGCAGCGCGATTGGTGCCAAAAGATCTTTCTTAATTTTCTTCAAAAAGTGAATCGCAGTAAGGTGGCTGAAGACATGCTTGAACGCGTAAATTCCGATCCAACGTTCATCGAACGCATCATAACTGGTGACGAGACATGGGTTTTCGAGTACGACATGCAAACAAGTCAACAATCATCAGAATGACGCACCAAAAATGAGCCGAAACCGAAAAAACCGCGCCGAAGCAAATCGAAAATCAAGGTGATGCTGACCGTTTTCTTCGATATTCGTGGTGTTGTTCATTCGGAATTTTTACCGGAGGGCCAAACCGTCAATAAAGAATATTATCTTGGCGTTATGAGGCGTTTGAGAGAGAATGTTCGTCGCAAAAGACCAGATTTGTGGCGGAACAACAGTTGGATTTTGCACCACGATAATGCACCAGCGCACAAAGCGATCATTATGAACGAGTTTTTTGAACAAAAATTCAACAAATATCATCGAACAACCACCGTACTCTCCAGATATGGCCCCGTGTGACTTTTTCCTGTTTCCAAAACTCAAATTACCACTTCGTGGAAACCCGTTTTGAGAGCATTGAAGACATCAAAACTAATTCGCAACGAGAACTGAAGGCCATCCCGGAATATAGCTTTAAAAAGTGTTTCGATGATTGGATTGTTCGTTGGAAGAAGTGTATTGCCTCAGAAGGGGCCTATTTTGAAGGGGATATAATAAATTTAGATGATTGATAAGTTGTTTGTGTTTTATTTCAAATTTCCGGGGTACTTATTTGACAGTGTAGTAGTATAAAAAATATTTCACTGTACTTACAAAATTCAAAATCTTCCCTATGCATTGAAAACTTTTCTAGTCCACTTATCATGTAATGTCTCCAACTAAGAAATTGTGTTTGGGGTGATACTTCTTGTTTCTTCATCATCCAAGACCACTGCGTTCGGATTCCAGTAAAATGATAAGGACTCCACTTTCATCATTTGATATACAGTATTAGCACCTTGAGGGGTCATTGAAGGCTTCCATCGACTTGTAATGAAAAAATTAAAATAAATATAAGGTAGTAGGTATATCGATAACAGATAGGTATTTACTTGTAGGTACGTAATAGTACCCAGCAGGCACACAAAAAATCCCTCATTGTATTATGTGTTTTGTGAATGTTTTACTACTTATATCAAAGGGACGATTGTCCAAAAATGATAGCTCGTTTATATACGTGACGGTACAATGCAAGTAATATTTACTTTATATTATATCACTTTGTATATTGTATACACATGAAACAATGCATTTTGCATTTCTCCTGGATTATCCTAATAATACTTCTTTTGTAAACTTCAAAAGATTAGATAAACTAGATAAAAATCGGGGTTTCGTGTGTTTACTATATAAATTGGCTACCGAAGATTATTTTACTGATTATTGCGCATACTCATTATTTACCTTATGTAAACGCAACCTGATTTACGTTTTAATCATTATTATTTATAAGCTCCTGCGATTTTTAATTTTATTATTATCTCCTGCAGACAATGAGGGACTTTAAGTAGTAACAAAAGACAATACATACTTATTAGTAGTTTCAATTGACAAATTCTGTAGACACAGTCCACACGCCAAGGAGCCCTTCGTACTGACGGTGTCCTCATATCGAATGTGAACATTTCTTATATAAACTTGGACATTATTGACAATGGTTGTCAGTAAGTTCTCGAAGAAATTCTGTGGCCCTCCTAACACTTCACCTTCCGCTTCCAAATCTTGGAGAATTTTCTTCTTTGCCGCTCGTATCAGCCTTTTCTCTCTCTCTCCGTCGAAGAAGTTGTTAGATATAGCCGGTCCGACCAAAAGGAGGACATCCTCTATGTTGACAACAACGGATTGTGTGTACAGTCCAGCCCATGGAATGGTCAGATTTATTTGACCGATAGTCCCGATTTTTACGTCGATTGGTAGATTTAACTCGTACTAAAACGAAAAAAAAATTGTAAGGTGAAATACCTGTTTTTTAATATATTTTATTATAAATGAGGCATTCAAAACAAGCATTTGAAATAAAATCATTAAAAAAAACAAGAATGATTTTCTACAACGCAATTAGTTTAATTAGGTCCACTAGTTTTATTGAATGTTTTTATAAGTGTATCTAATTTTCAGTCAGTTTATAATACCTACTACAATAAGTTTGTATCTTTTCATTTAAAAAAATAAAAAATCGTTAGCCGCCACTGGAAGAAATATATATATCGTCAGCGGCGGACTAAAATCGCAATAACATTTTTTCAAAAGCGTTTTTTGTATCTAAAAGTTTTCTCCCTAAAACATTTTCCTCAAGAAAAAAATCTTAATTACTTTATAAAAAATGTTTTATATTTAACTGAATAAAAATCACTTACATGAATATATGATAATTTTGTGTTTTATCTATTACTTAATTTATATTTACCAACGCTTCCGGTTTGAGTTTTAGGTCCGTGAGGATCACATTTCCGAAAATATCCCAACATTCAGATTTTCCGTATCCAAATCCTGAACATATTTACCGAGAAAACGGTTCAGAACGCCCGCAATTACACCTTCAAACATCTTGGTTTTCAGGGGGCGCTTTTCAATTTAGCTTGTGTGCTTCGTCCATATGAAATATCGAATAATCGTGTGTCACCTAAATAATAAAAAAGGTAAACATTAAAACAGTATAAAACCATAAAACAAAAACACTCTCACACTCTCGTATACAAGGATATTTTGTACCCTTATTATTTTTTATAGTATTTGTGTATTTTTTATTTACATTTAGGTAAACACATGATCGCTCACTACGTTGATGTTAAATGTTAATAACGTTTTTGTTTGTTAACACGTGGTATTAGGGTTATGCTGCTTTATCGTTTTGACCATATCTAATCTAAGAGACTGATTTTGAGTTAAGCCCCACGATAAGTGATAATCGCTGATAATTCCAAATTGCTATAGTAGATACCTATGCACATAGATATTTCATTGTGTTTATATACCTTCGCTTTATATGAATTATATTACATATATCAAAAGATAATTATGCGTAATAACAGTTTAAATGATCAGGCTTAATCGGGAGAATGAATATAAACAATATATTTTATTTTATTGTCTATATTTATATATTTAATCTAACTATTATTTCATATTTTAAAAACAAAATAACGTTTTACGGTTCTTATATTAGTATTTTACTACAGAGGTGCCTCTAAATTCATTTATTTTGTTTACTTCTTTGGCGGTCTAAGGGAGTTCATTATATTTTTTGAATCCTTTTTACATTATACTGTTCTATTCTGTTGAGATCTATTGATTGTCTTCAAATTATTTTTAATTTGGTTTGTTATACCTATGTGTGTTGCGGTTATGAACAATAAATTAAAATTAATATTCAACCAAATATTCTACAAAAATTCGATTGATTATAAGAAAATTACAATACCCTCATCGGTAGGTAGGTACATATCGGTATATGCATTTATATATACCTATACTAATAAAAAAATATATGTTTGTAGATGAAAGTAAAAATAGACTCAGTATTCATATTTTTTTAAAATTTATTTCCAAATTTTTGTTATATAGATATACTATTCCCGATTTACGTTATTGTTTTCTCCACATCCCGTAAATATTTATATAAGTGGGTAATATATAAGGCATGACTCCTACGCGTTTTTTTTATTTTTTTAGAAAATTCTAAAAAGTACTTATTTCAAGATAAATCGCTGTAGAGTCTACTGTAGACAGTCGTCTAAAAAGTGTAGGTGTGGGATCCTATCCAATATGCCAAGAACACGAAAACATATTTAATTTAATATTTCAAGAACTTATAGGATCAAATATATCGTATTTTTGAGTCTGGGATTAAGTTTTATAAATAGATACGTACACAATAGTTGTAAATTTACTAAGTATATTTGAAATTGTAATAAAAACCCATATAAATGAAAAGTCCTCTTTTAAGTCTAGAATTAAATTGTATAAATAGGTACACAATATGAAATAAATTAATTATAATAATAATTTGTTAACAAAATTAGATTGTTATACACCTAGATTAGTAGGTGGTTATGATTTAATATACGATTATTTTTCGAATATAATATTTTTCACATGTATTTAATAATGCCTAGATGTTATGTCATAACGTTTTTTTTTAAATTGGGACCAAGCTAAAATATTTTTTCTTTAATTCTACGACATAGAAATAAAGTGAGAAAAAAACTGCGTTGACTTATTTTAAAAAACTTTACAGTCAAGCATAGATACAATTATTTTATTACATGCTTAGTTTTTACACCGAAGAGTTTTCATCTTACTTTGCTTTACATAGCATTAATTTATTATGAACTGTTTCAGTTTAGTTCATGCAGCGAGAAAAATTACCGTGCAAGTTTATTACAATACAATGTTTTACAGCATGCTAGGCGTTGAATTATTATCTCGGTCGATTCTGATAAAATAACATACGTAGGTACACTAAAAGTATTATTAAATTGTTAAAAGATTACTTGTTATAATATCACTTGTCATTCGTATAATATGAAAGTGTATCATCCGGTAATTTAGTATAAATAATATTTCCATCAAAATTGCTTCCGTCCTTTATAGAATAATAAAATATACGATCCGCTAAGGCTCATAAAAAATACTGTTTGATTATAATGATTATTGTTTACTTTTCCGATATTTCAGTATTATTATTTATTATTTATTTAAACCACCTCCCAATTGCAGAGGGGAACATCGTCACACATAAACCTAATATTTCCGATTTTGTTTGAAAACTGATATAATTTTGGATGACACGTGAATCAATATAAACAGGAAAGTGCTTTTTTTAGTCTACTTTTTTTACAATTTAAGTCCTGTTCCTGCTATAAGAGTCGAAAACTTCCGTAAATTTTCTATAATAGTTTTTTAATTAATCCTTTGGCGCCCTTGAGATAATTTTTCTTGAAAACGCTTAAATATCAAACTGTTAACTATTTATTTATTATTATCACCGAATGTTATTTTCTAAATTATTATTATTTATTCATAGATTTAATGTAATTTATCACAATATCAAATCAATCCCAAGAACGCAATTTGAAAAAATAAGATATCTACGAGCATCACTACGTTTTTTATTAAACCATCTGAAAAAAGTTTTATATTAAATTTTAGATATTTTTTCTTCTTATATATATTTATAGACCTACATACTATTTTGGGATATTTTTTATATTTTCTTACTCCTCAATGACATATACGGTGTAAAAATGTTGAACAACGTGATCTATTAAAAACTCTTAAAATAAATTTCATGTGGTGAAAATTTATTTAAGTACTCATAATATGAGTACATATGTATATCGCTTAGTAGCGGCTTACTAAAAAAGCGCTTATTTGAATTTCCCAACTAATCTGCTAAGTACATAACAAAAAAACAGATAAGAAAATATCAGAAAATTAGCCATCATAAATTTTAAAATATTTTTAAAATTACGAAGTTTAAAACATTTATATTCCAATACGAAATTTATGCACGCAGTATTTAAAAAAAAAAATTACATTCAGCATAGGCATAGGCATGTACATAAATAATAGGAGGTATTTAAAAAAATACAATATCATGTTATTATTGTTTCCGGGAAAAAATCCAAAACGCAATTTAAATTAAGTATTTTTTTTGTGGTCGACCAATTTGAATAATATGGATGTATATATTATATATAAGCATTAACAGGGTTTACGACCTTAAGCGACCGATAGAAATATTACAACATCTTCCATTCCCTACATTCCCAATTAAAGAAAATATTTTACATTAAATTTGGTTTGGCAACTGAACTGATTTTTTCTTATTGGAAAACGACTTAAATCCATTATTCGCATCCATTTATCTTCATCAAATACTGATAAAGGAAAATAGTATAAGGCGTATTTTTCTTACAGGAACATCAAGTTTCCAAATGTTTAAAGATGCGCATTATGTTGACCAGGCTAAGCTTTCCGTAAAAAAAA
>JAGVSP010003871.1:0-60295 GCA_022494985.1 Micrasema minimum
TGCGGTGTTGCGGACTCCTGGTCTCCCACTCGAGGAGTCTGTCTGCCGTCCGCTGGCGCCGAACCCTGACCTTCTCTCGAGTTACGTGATCTGATCGATACGTGGCGTGGGTTCACTAATACCCACACTGACACGCTGATACATGGAACTGGCTGATACTTGGTATCATTATTGTTAGATTCCGTTCTTTAGCTTTATTGCGCTAAACCCATCGAGACCCGCCTTCATCCCGCGTGTCTTCAGATTCAGATAAAATTACTCAACTTGTAAAGTAGAAAAATTAACACTTAGCTTAGTGTCGACTGTGACGCTATGCGCGGAAAAAGACGAGTTTTGGTCAAAAAACGATCAAAAGTTATTCATATCTCCACTGTCACGTGTGTTAGGACCACGTGATATCGTAACCTTGGTACAGGAAAACACTTACCTACACCAACAGCGGGAAAAATCTACCAAGATGTAACTTGCTAGTAATTACAAAGTTGGTGTCTTTGATAGTAAGCAGTAATAAAGCGTAGTTGCATTATTTTCTAAATATTTTTATTTATTTATTTATTTATTCACGCCCATGGGGGCTTTTACAAAACAAATGTAAGTATCAGTACCAAAGCGACGCATGTACATACATAATTTAACATAATAATACAGGCATACATAATATGATTTTAAGATAAAGCAAAAGAAAAACAATAAAATAAAATTATAATAATAACTATAGTAAAATTATAATAAAAACTATTTAAAAAAAAAACAAAAAATCTATGGAGTCAATCGAACAGGGATCACTTTTTCGGTGATACACAGTAATGTCGTTAATATTGATTGTTATCTTATGGTACAGAGTATGAAAATATTTATTTAAGGAAATATTTTGTAAGGTTATGTTTAATCTGCATTTCATTGGTGTGAAAGATATCGATGGTATCACCTAGTTTGTTGCCAATAATTGCTAGCCTATTTTCTTAAACTATGGTAATGCATGTTAGTATGGTTTTTTTTCTTTTTGAACAAAGCATTATACCTAGTAGCTCTCTGTGGAACTCGAAAATTTATCAATTCAATCAAATCAACACAGTCAAAAAAAGATATAACAATTTTGTAGAGCAACATAAAATCAAATATGTCTCTTCGGTCACATAGCGATGGAAGTCTTAGTACAGTCTGCAGTGCACTGTAATCAACATTATCACTAGACAAATTCAGTTTGTAGTTAATATGCCTTAAGAACTTTCTCTGTATTGATTCTAAGGATTTAATATGAACTGCATAATGCTAATTTGACTGAATATTTTTATAAGTAACTACCTGACATGAATTGCACAGGACAAAATAGGAAAGAATGGTATTTAGCATTCCTTCACGTACTAATGTTGCAAGTGCTGGTAAAAATGGACTTCAGGCCGACATTTTGTTCAGTTATTTAGGCCATGTTTCCATCCACTGTCACCTATTGTGATCCTGATGGAATGATTTTGATTTTTTGCTTTCATTATCGTTATTTATTTATCAATCTTTCTTATATTTATTGAATAATGTGATACTAACTAATTTATTCAATTAAATTGAACCCCCCTTTTAAACATTGATAATCGTTTATCAACGATGATTTTACAAATCTATATAATATAATCATTTTTTTAGTTCCTGACATTATCATAGATAGCAACTTTTATACTTTAAACACATCTCATGTCGTAAGTAAGAACATCCATAAATTTGACTAGACAAGTTGGTATTTTCCTTAATAATGATATAGCATTATTATCACTGTATTACGATGTAACGTAATTTATTTAGACAACCTAAACCGGTTCTACGCGCATAAAAATGTCGAGTCTTATCCAATTATACTGTCAATAATCATAAATATGCATATTTATCCCATCCAGTAAATATTTCTAGCGCTATTTCAGTGTCATTCGAGCAACAACGCCTTCCTCGTAAGCCTTTTAACCTCTTAACACCTGTCCATCGCCCGATATATCACCGATACTAACTAGATAAATCGGCATTATGTTAAGTAGATCGCTCAAAGAATTTATGTTTATCGACTGTATGTTTTTCTGCATTTTCACTAAAACCAGTGTCTTGACTGTAAAATTTAAAATGAATTCTATCTCGGAGATAAGGAAAAACCTACATAATATAAATAGATAAACTTGAAGACGGATTTACGGTCGATATGCTGTTAATTTTCTGGTTCAGCGGTGCGACGATTGACGATTTTGAAATTGATTGGATGGAAAATCATCGTAGATGTAACCTAGATTTTTGTACGAATTTTACGACTGGTTGTTTTCTGATGTTGACAAGTATTAGGTATTTATTTCTTAATGCTAACATATTATTTTGAAATACTTCTCACACATTTCCCATTCTGTGTGAAAATGTTTGAATGTGCTATTAAGCATATTATCATAGCAACGCAAATATATATTTTTTTATATTTATTGGATGAATGCGTATGATGAATGCATAATAAAACCATTATTTGAAATAGTCGTTCAATTCATCAATTCCAATGAAAAGTAATAAAAAATATATGCTTACAAGTAATAAGTACGTAACGTATGTACCGGTACAGCTACCAGTACTACCCGCTATATTTTATTTTTTTATGAAGTGCCGTTGTCTCAATGAAGAGATCGATAAAGTGGACGGCAATATTCGAGATGATAGTTGGCGCCTGACAAAATAAGATAGGTCTTATTGCGTCGTTAGAGAGTATCGGCTATACTTCACTTCTCCTGTGTACTGGGGGCGCGCCAGGCCCGTGCCCGCTGCCTGCTGCCCCTAGACTCGTCACAACCACACTGGGTGATCAAATTCATCCATTTGTTTAGAAAATAATTGCCATTAGCATACGTTAATTTCTTCCTTCACTGACAACGAATCGATCTCGATGTTTGTTTATTTTAAGCACCCAGACACCCGCGGTTGCCAAGGTAACTCCAGGTCACAGTAAAATTAGTGAAAGGTTAGAGCTTATTCCATAAACACAGACTACAGTGTATTCATAGTCTTTTTTCAATATAAAAAAAACACCTTATTTAGGGAATTAAAGAGCCTCAGTTTGGTGAAAATAAAGGCCGGTTTTTAAATTATATTGAGCACAAATGCATCCGTTCTGTATTTAATATTACAATAAATAAATACTGGTTTTATTCGCTTCAGCCGTCATTTTCATTTCGTTTTTCTTCAATTTAATTGTTGTCATTTGTCGTGAAAATTCAGGATTTGTTTTCGGATATCTGCCTGCAAGAAATTAATAATTCTTTTGTTTACAAAAAATGATGACGCTGGTGTTGATATAGTTGTATCAAATTAAACCACATCGGTCTTGTCTAACTAACGTAGCATGGGCCTTAGCACGGTACGACTTTTTCAAATTCCGTAGATCACTCGCCATGCACAGAAGCTCGATACAGTAGTGAGGGTTCCGGGAAATAGGTGTGAAGGTGTGATGCCGCTAGATGGCCAGATGAATCCTCAGTACGCTGAGAGCGACATATACAATGTATATGTAATGTGTAGTATGCGCCTCCTAGCGATGCGCGATGCGATGTTGGAATTGCGCCTTAGCACAACGTGTGATGATTCACGCCTCCGTTCCTTGTCGCTGTGAATTATTCATGACTTCCAATTATTATTATTGATAATCCAACCATCCGATCCTTACTTTCCACATGTAAGTGTTTATTTATATTTGTTTACATAGCCTAAAATAATTATTATTCAAAGAAAGTTTTCTTCTTAAATAATAGCAAACAGCCCGTCCACAAAAAAAAAAAGTCATTTTAGATGCATGGTAAAAATTCATGAACGCTCCTCATAAGGAACGGGTTAGTATTGTATACTGTTACTGTAACCCTATATTTAGCCCATACCTTTTGCGGTGTGTGGGCGGGATGCTTGCCGGCAGTCGAAGGGCTCTGATAGGTCGACCCGTGTAAGAGTATTGAGGTGCAGAATGTTCGTGTCATTACTTTTTCCAAATAATTTACTCTGCAAGGCAGATCTAAATGTATTGTATATCAATGGGTAAACGTAATGATTTTTAAGTATGTATTGTGTCCGTGTTCTAATCATGATTAACCTTTCTTAAATCTCTTGTTTATCGTCTTTTGGAATTTTATACGTAAATATGTAGATCTATCTGTACGTGCCACCCTCTTGATTGCGGAAATCATTAATCATGCAGATAATATATTTTTTTGCATTTGTTTTTTTTCGCGGAGATGTAAACAAATAAAGTTATTTCGCGATGTTTCCGAGGTAGTCTCATTAATATTCTTCACCCTTAACTTCCCATCCCTGGGTGCGTAACAAGCGGAAATATAATACCTTCTCTCCAAGTTTAATATCTCCAGAATAAATTAGTGGGACAAGAGTTTTGTGCATACTCGTTGACCCTAATATTACAGGGATCGTTGTAATAAAATCTGAGATTACCGCGAGATTAAGATTAATGGGCGTTACAGTTTCCATTTTTAGTGGATTAACCGAGTAATATAATGTATGGTCTATGGCCAGGGGAAAAGCCTCGTCATCGGTTCTCGTAATAATTCATAAATCCCGTCAAATGGTTTTCGACAGTTCTCATGGTTGCTTGGTTCTTTCTTGCCAGAAATCCAATTCATCGCGACTTAAGCACACTTTATACGGGACAGAAAACTGTACTGTTTCATGTGCAGTTTCATGTTTCATCTGTCGCGTATAAAACGAAAAGTGTACGGGATATTGAATGGTCGGCGCGACGTTTGGCTGATCTGACAGTCAATGTTTTTTTTATGTAAAAGTTTAAAGCAAATATTGGCATATAAATGCTTTTAAAAGCGTAAAAAATAATTAACGTAAATACATTATTAACTATATTTAAAAAAAATTGTGTGTAAACATACGATAATAACTTACGATCGTGTTTAAAATATATACATATTTAGCGTGTCTTTTGACAGACTGTACAGTTTTCTGAAGAAGGTACAAGTTTCGGTCCCAAATAAAGTATGCATTACAAAATATCTAAATTCAAAAATAAAGTTATGGTGTATAATGTGTTGAATAATGTGTGATGTTAATGTGTTTATTATTGTATATATAAAATATGATTATAATGTTAATATTAGAGTACATTTTATATTTGTATGCTATTTCAAGAAATAAAAAATTAAAAAATTCAATTTAAAAAAAATATTCCGTTTACATTCGGGATACGGCATCTGGAATTGGGGTATTTTTTGTATAGGATTGCGGAATTTTAATAAAACCGATACGTGCGCTTGGTTTATTACTGTAAGTATAACATTTTCCACCCCTATTTACAGATTTTCTTTTTACAATTCACTTGTATTAGTCACTCGTTATAAACCAAAAAATCGTGTTATTTCAAATGAATACATTTTCCAGTCACGGTAGTCGGTGTTCAGCGATCAATCATTAAAATACAATACTTCCAAAATACAATTTTACACTGCAAGCTCTAATTTGGTTATTTGTTTCGTCTATTCACTCATAACACCCTCTGTTATGTAATAGCAGTGTTTCTTTTCTGGCTGTGTTTGGACGTGAGACTGTGCGGTGTGCGGCTAGTTAGGGGTGTGCGGACAGATATGAGCTGATTATAATCGGCTGCCGGTGCCTGACGAGTGATGGAGTCACAGTGTTGCCGGTTGCCGGTTGCCGGTTACCGGTTACTTGGCCGTGGATGTGAAGCTACCTTGTATGGACCGGTGAGTCTAGCGCAATTCGTATCGGATCCTGTTACGTCACCAGCTCAGCTCGCTAATAAGGCTTTACTGTTCCATTCAGCTCATACGCTCAGCGACTAATTCAATTCATTAATGTCATGTCTAGAATATGTTAAACGCCATATCACTCTGTCCTGACATACTTCCTTTGCTTCCTCTACATTCATACATCTTCTCATGCACATACGCCGATTATTCCGACTTTTCACATGTCCGCTTTCAAGTACTTGTCGTACTTGGTCATGCCATGTCTTTCTCGGCCTTCCTCGGCTTCTACATCCAGGCACACGTGCATTTAAACTTCTTTTAGCCTTTCTTTTATCACTCATTCGCTCCACATAACCGAACCATCGTAAAAGACCTTTCTTAATTTTGTCGATAATGCTTATCTCAGCCTTGCACTCTGCTCTAATTTCGACATTTGTACACCTATCATACATAGTCTTACCACACATTTAGTCTACTTTCATCTTTCTTTTTCCAACACCACGCTTCACTACCACACATTTTTATTTTTAATCATCATTATAAAAATGATGTGTTTCAACGTGATTTATTGCTAAATAGCACATTTTATTACCGATTGTTACTTGTTGCTTTATTTAACTATCAAAGCAAAGTTGATTTCAAACAAATCCTTCAGTTGTGAATCAGTTTAGAAGTTGCAACACTCGATGTAAGAACATTATTTGATGAAGAGATATAATGACGGTGGTATTGGGGTAATTACAATGACCACATTCCACATTGCGTGTGAGCCGGAAAATGTAAAACAATGGTGTGTAAATGTAAGGCTCTCCGGTTAGATCCAATCAGTAAAATGAATTTAGGATAAACATCGCATTTAGTAACAAGTGCTGGCGCTAGTGTTTGTAAGCTGTAACAGTTCGCACATTTCTCTCATAGTAACACAAAGCTGTATGCAAATTGGTGAAATACTGATGGAAAAGTTGAAATAATACAATACTTACACTCGCCATTACTGCTTACCGGTGACTAAAACACGCGTAAATGAATCGTATGTTTCAGAAACAACACACAAGCCAACTTTTGGGATTTTAACTTAATTATGCCATCTTGTTTTTTTAACCTAGACGCACGTTCTGAGCAGAAATAACGCACATCTGATCATTAGTGAATTTACTGTTAGCAGTCGAAAAATACGCATTTTTTAGAAAGAGCACACCTCCATTTGTGTGTTGTTTCTAAAAAAAAATTACCTGGGAATCAAATTTTGAATACTGGTTGATTAAAAATTTGTGAGGGATTCACCGAACTGCGGGGAATCACCACAGACCGAGATGACATACCAGAAGATTTTTAAAATGTTTGATTATGTTTATTTAGTTTAGTTTTGTGTTGATATTCTACCATTCTTTGATCTAATCTGGAATATTACCAATAAAACATTGTTATATCATTAGGGTGTTTAATTTATGAAAATGTTATTTTACATAAATGTATGCAAGAAGTTTTTAAAACCGCACACATCCATTGTATTTCTTTTAGAAATAACACACATCCCATTTGTTTTAGTAACAACACACATCCACGTTTAAAAAAAAATTATAGCGCTGTACGGATAGCTTTAAATATAAAAAAAAATCTATTTTACTCCCTATGACAAGTGTGTATTGAAAGAAAAAATATCATTGTAGGAAAATTTTGTACCAGACAGTTTTTTGTCCGTCCTGTAAAGTTGAGGTTGCTGATCATTCAAATAGTAAATTAAGTACCTCGACGTTTTCATTGTTGCGCTAACTTGAATATTATTTCATTTGACTCCGGAGATGAAACCTGAAAGTAATCAGCGATGTTCCGAGCACCTGGAACGGGCGCTGGTGGGGGTGGGGGGGGGTGGGGGGTGGGGGAACACAATTCTCAGAAGATAAATATTTCTGAAAGCCGTATATTTTGTTGTTGATTCGTGAAATACGTTTCCTTAATAATTGGGCAAACATCTCTGCTACGCGCCCCGCTTCTTCCCAGAATTTGTTTTCCCAAATAATTATTTATAGCACATCTCCTTTTCTTGTTTTCTGCTGTATATATACGTAAGAGTTCACTGTTAACGTTATTGTTTCGGGAAATCAGATCTTTGGCTAATATGTTACATCGACAAAAAAAAGCCATATTGTCTTTTTGTTATTTCGGAGTTTTTCTTTTTGTTGCATATTTTGATTCTTCTCAGACAATTTGCTTTTTGCTATTTTCGTTGTCAACTTCTGTCGATGGAGATCAAAGTCAAACCAACGCACACCTAAAATTCTTCTAAGTCACCTATTCTCAAAACTCAGAAGTCTGCTATATT
Source organism: Micrasema minimum (assembly GCA_022494985.1). Taxonomy (NCBI): domain Eukaryota; kingdom Metazoa; phylum Arthropoda; class Insecta; order Trichoptera; family Brachycentridae; genus Micrasema; species Micrasema minimum. The sequence goes on from JAGVSP010003871.1 coordinate 8,059, forward strand.
AAGCCCTGGTTAGGTGCCACGATTCGCAGCCATAGAGGAGAACAGGTGTGATGCAGGAGTTATAATGTCGGCATTTTGTTTTAATTCCGAGTAAATATCCGATCAGCTTTCATACTGTTGAATGCGGCGAAGTATGGCAGATTAAGTAAAATTGCTCAAATTCTTAATAAAACATGTTTTTTATTTTGTTTTCTTTATGGATAGTATTATTTTGTGTAAATACATGATATTTGATAACTTGCAAAAAAAATCGAAAAAAAATTCAACTTCGTACTCAAATTTCTCGAAAACTAAGGGTCAAATCAAAAAAATAATTTTCCAATAACTCCAAATATGATGTGGATTCACTGGTTTCCCGCTTGTACATCGAGTTTTGTTACACCCTGTATTGAAATCAAAGTAGATTTTGTTTATATTTTTACGTATCAATAATAATTTCCTGACAGGAAACTCCTTGCTAGAACAAAAATCGATGTTAATCTACGTACTCGTATGTTGTGTGAATAGGAAGTAATCAGAAACTGATATACGTTGTTATCAATAAATCGATGGAATCTCCTTTAACCGTACCCAATAGTACACAGGGCACTGCACTTGGTGTACCAGTCATTCTTGATAATTTTACAACACGAAGGTAAGATGATCAGTCATACGCTTCAGTACCAGTCCAAGGTATCACACATGAAACATTAATATGAAAATCACTTGTTAATAAATGTTTCATGTTGAATCGAACCCGCGACCTCGCGCACGGTAGCCAAGTGCGCTACCACTATGCCACGAGGCGGAAGAAATAAATAAATACCGAAAATACTCTATTGGTTACGTGTTTAAAAATAATTGTAAAACCAGTTTATATTATAGCGAGTCCAGCTATTTACTTGAAATGAAGCATGGTCCTTTCGATAAGGTTTTTATGTTTTTCGAAACCTTTTTCCTCATTTTGCCGATGTGCTGGAAGTAAAATCTCGATTTATTTTTCTTTTACTCTTTTTACGGTTCCGCATTTTCGGATCGACATCCGTTTTTATGAGCCAGTGATGGGTTTATATCCCTCATGGGCTCATTCTGTCCAGGGGAGGGGAGGGCATGGGCAGGAGGAAACATACCACACAATATATAATACTTAAGCCCACTTTATACGGGACAGTTTACTGTGCAGTTTCTTGCTCAGAAAACTACACAGTTTCACTGCGCGCTGTAAATTTTACCTTTACACGGCACAGTTTACAGTCTGTAGGCATGCGCAGAACGCGACAGTCAGACCATAGAATACACAGTCGGACTTGGTCGGACTGCCATAAATGTTGCCATACTTATAATCTCTATCGTCACCTATCTTATCGATTTTTTGCAGATCTATCGATTTTGTGGAAATTTATCGAATCTACTGAAAATGTACAACCGATTTACCGATTATGGAGTCATTTTAATTTTAAAGCATTTATTTTATGCAATTATAAGCGCAGATAAATTCAACATTTTATGAATAACTTTAGGAACTTCTACCGATTTTACAATTTGACAACATAACTCATTTGTCAAATAGTCGTTATTCGATATTTTGAATTTCTATCTAGGATTTCCATTCATGTTATTTATTACGTTATATTCATATTCGCCATAGTAAAAGTTTATCAAAGTTTATTTGTAATATTACCGATACTATTGAATATTATACGTATTTATACTGTCGTAATCGCCGCGGGTGATGCGCGCGCCGAAACTGTGTGGAATTAGCGCACAGTAAGAATCTGACACTAGCACACAGTTTTTCATCCAGTTTATACGGGACAGTTTTCAGACTGCACAGGAAACTGTGTGGTAAACTGTCCCGTATATAGCGGGCTTTACTTATCTCGCGTCGAGTGGATCTAATTCTAGCCTTCTCGCGAACACCTGGGCGCTGGCGATGGCGCTGGGGGCTGGGCAGTATGTTAGTCAAAGTATTTGGATTAGTAGATCCGCTGAAACAAAATGGAAAACGTCCCATCCGCACTGTCAAACTAACAGAAGCCACTTCGCGAGACTTGGTACCATGCCAGAACGTAAATATCCCCGATAGATTATTCCTCCTCGTTGCTTAAGTACACCATTTTTTAGTCACTCGTCTTTTTTTTTTTTTTTTTTTTTAATATTTTTTATTTCAATATATACATAAAAGAAAACAAAACATGTCCTACTGAGTTGCCTACTGCAACTCGTCAGTAGGTGCATAAATACAAATTCAACTAAAAATAAAACTACACTATACATACCCAAGCGCACAAAAAAAATTAAAATACATATAAATAAAAATACAATTCTAAAACTCAATATAATAATTCGCGCTCTAGCAACCAAGTTCTCAGCACGCGTCTCTCTTTTAAGCTTGAAAAATTAATGATTTTTTTAATACTTCTTGGTAGCATGTTACAGATTTTTGGTATACTGTACTGAAGTGTTCTCTTACCATACTTGTTATTATATTTAGGGAGAACTAATCCTTCAGCACTCGTAAAACGAGTATTGTAAACATGCACCGGTCTGTTTTTATACTCAGAGAGAGAGATGCGTGCTGAGATATTAGTTTGGACCATAATAACGCCTTAACAGATAAAATATTTACAGACTTATATAATAAGGATATCGAAACATCGTGTCTCTGATAGTATAGATGTTTTTTTTAATTAATAATTTAACCATCGAATTTTGTAAATTTTGAACGAATTTAATATTGGAATCACACGAAAAAGCCCAAGAAGTTATAGCATATCTTATAATTGATTCGGCCAGTGACAAATATATTATTCTTAAAGTACTAGCAGGGACATGATATTTCAATATGTACATTTTACCTACAACTGATCTAAGTCTATTGCATAGCTTTTGAATATGTACATCCCATTTAAAATGACAGTCAATAGTTAATCCTAAATAAACAAATTCATTAATATTTTCTAATCTATCACATTTACATGGTTGTAGTATATTCTGGTGTATGCAGTTGAAATTATGAGAAATAATACATGGTTTCGTTTCAAATTTGATATTTGGCGATCTTATATGGAGTAATTTAGTTTTTTTTGCATTAATAATCAGACCTACATCATGTGACCATCTTAGTAATGATGTAAAATCTTTCTGCAATAGTTCTTCAGCCTTTTTTAAGTCTTGATGAGACATCACTAATGCAGTGTCATCAGCGTAAACAAAATGTTTAGAATTTACAAATAATTTATTCATATTGGTTACATACAAAATATATAAAGTAGGCCCTAATATTGATCCCTGAGGTACCCCAGTAGTTACAAGTTTAATTTCACTTAGTTGATCAGATATTTTTACACAAATTTTTCTATTTGATAAGTAATTTTCAAAAAACCCAAGTAAATTTCCTCTAATTCCTATATCATACAGTATCTCTATTAGTTTTTTATGGTTAATTGTGTCAAAGGCCTTGGAATTATCTACAAAAAGTACAAGAACATGTCTCTTATTATTTAGATCATTATTTACACTATTTGAGAAATTTTGCAAAAGCAGTTCTGTGCTTTTTTTCTTTTGAAATCCATATTGATTAGGATCAATTAATGAAAAATTTTCCAAGTATTTAATCAATTTGATGGAAATATACTTTTCTACAATTTTTTCAAATGCGGGCAAAATACTTATAGGTCTATAGTTACCAATTTCAGCATGACTACCACCTTTATATATTGGTCTGACTACACTGCATTTAAGATTTTCAGGTAATTCTGCATTATATAAGATAGTATTAACCAAATGCGTTATCACTGGTCCCAATAAATTAATGTGTTTTTTCAAATCCGACATTCTGATGTTATCAATACCCGCTGTCTTACTATTTTTAAATTTTTTTACAATGTCAGTTACTTCTGAAAGTTTAGCCCTCGGCAGCAACATGCACTGGGAGGTTTCTACCCTCGGAATATTAATAGCTTTATGATTACAAGTATGAGTGATATTTGAGACATTTTCACTAAAATAATTTACAAAATTATTAGTTACATCTTCTACTGAGTTATTTTTTAACATATATTTTGAAATTACCTCATCACAATTTTTTTTACTATTATTACCAAGTAAGTTGTTAATTTCTTCCCACGTTTTTTTAGTGTCCTTATAACATTTTTTAAACTTTATCATTATAATAATTAGCTTTATGAGTTTTTTATTGATTTGGTTACTTTGTACCCATTCGTTTATAGCAAATGGACGTTTCCTTATTTGAAAATGTTTAGTAATTCTACATTTATTGTAAATATCGTTAAAATACATGCTTAGTTTATTATATACAACATTACAATCGGATTCCTCAATAAGCGAATCCCAATTACACTTTTTAATTTTCATATCAATATATTTCTGTGCTAAAAAGGTAACCTTTTCACTAGTTTTCAATTTACATTTGTTGTTATTGGGTATACTGAATACTGACAGCACTGACATAGTGATCTGCAATAATATTTTCAGCTACACAAGCAAAAATATTGCATGTATTTATTGATTTTACAAAGATGTGGTCAAATACAGGATTTAGTCACTCTTCCGGCTACCGTGGCCTCTCTAGTGATATCATTTATACATTTATTCGAAGTAGTTACTAGCAAAGTAGATTTTCATACGAAATTATTATCGGATCCTGTTTACTTAGTAAATTCAGATTCATATCGCCTAAAAACACAACATTCTCCTTTTGAATATTATTTCCTTCAAACATAGCGGATAATTCACTAAGAAAAGGGTTTTATTTAAATTTAGGGGGGGCGTTATATAGCTAAAATATTTAATTTTGTGTTGTTTTTTAATGTAATTGTTCCAAAAATATTTTCAAATTTAGTAGAAATTAATTAAAGTAGGAATAAAATCCAACTCTTCTTTTATGAACAGCATGATACCTCCTCCAGATTTGTTTGAACGACAGTAATTATAGGATTTGTATCCCGGAATAGTATACATATCTGTTAAAATTATTTCTAATTGAAGTTTCACACAGCATTAACACATCCACTTTATCCCAAACACTTATTCAACTGAATAAGTACCAAGTCCAATACTTAGTAATAGATCTAACATTAAACATGAACACACGTCAAACCAAACATTTTCCGAAGTTACACAATTCAAAACCCAGTCCTCTATTTTTTTACATCTATCATACTTTATTTCATTTTTATCTTAAAATTTCAAAAACTCATAATTAAAAGTCTATTTTTTGTTAAGGCTATTGTTAACATTTTTTTTATAGATTGGGCAATTCTTGTCGTTTGCTTTGTGACTAACAGTTACTATAATCTATCTTTATCAATTGAATTTTTAGTACAATTGGCACATTTGGGACTTTTTTGCTGGTTCGGACATTCACTCAATGTGTGGTCTTCTCCACAGTGAGAGCACTTTGGTTTTGATGATTCTTTCAGCAGGCATCTAGCAGCAGTGTGATGGAAGCCCAGACAGTGGTAGCATTGCATCAAAAGTGGCATTAGCATCTTCCACCTGAATTCTTTGGTAGACATGATACACAGCATTGCATTAAAATTCTTATGGTTAGGGAATTCATTTCAATAAATAATTAGTTGGAAGTTGCACTGTATTTATTTTTTATACTTTTTTAATTTCAATAATTTATCCTTGTGTTCCATTGCAGCTTTAATATCTCATTTTGGACAAGTAGTCAGATTCCAGATTTTCCCTTAGTCATTAGTTATTCCTTTAAAATATGTCGGTTTCTTTTTCTTTTATTCCCTTGCGTAAAACGTCATCATTTTTCTAGATATTAAGATAGTTAGTTAACAGCGTCTTTCTTTGTATTACATCTGATAAGTGTATCCTATTTTTTGGAGATATTTTTATTCCATTTTATTTTGACATACCGTGTTTAGCAAACATTTAACTTTTCCTTAATTTTCGTTAATAATGTGTCAACATTTCCCTCAGGCTTATTAGGTGTTATGATAGAAATGCATACGCCAAAATCTGCCGGGTTGACGCCACCCGTCAATTAGTAAAACGTTTGTGGTTCTCGAGTCGATTTTGTAACGGCATTATACGCCGGATACGATGAATAAATATGACTCGCCTGCAATCAGTATTCACGCTGCAGCTAGATTTATCTTCGGAATGGCTTAAGTTCGACCACATCTCTCCATAACTGCACTGGCTGCGTTTCACAAAGGGTAGAATACAAACTCTGTTGGCTAATGTACAAAGCATGCATGATGCCGCTCCAGAGTATTTAAAAGAGCTTTGCATTCCAGATAACTAGCTGAAAGACGTCTGGCTTACGTTTTTTTCAAATAACTTTTTATTAGATATTCCAGCAGTAAGGTTAGCATATGTATTTTCCTTAAGATTTTTATTTCCATAGAGGTTTTCAATTTTTATATTCTTTTCACCTATTTCAATGGCTATATGGCCCAACAAAGCAGAATCTTGTTTGCGTTAATATTAACAATACTTTGCATTTCTTTAATTTTTTTTGATGGATCATTTGCCGCAGTAATCATTTCTTCTATTATCAATTTCGTTTGATTTATGAATGTGTGAGGATCTGTCATTATTTTTATTACTGCCCTCTATTGTAGAGAAAAAGTAATTAATAAATTAAATTAATGCTAATGGTATGGTTTGTGTCTCAGGTAAAATAAGATTGTCGGTAATACAGGTACCACCAGGTCCCTGTATAAAATTAATATATGATAATGTCACAATACTAATAACTGTGTACTAATAAATTCTTTTTTAATACGTTATAAACAGCTAACGTGATTATCTTTAATAACTCGTTAATAAGGCATACTTCTCCGGCTATTTCCGAACTATTATCTATTATGTCCCGTCTTCAGAATCTTCAGAACTAACGCTCTTGAGGCGATTTATCGCGAAAATAGCGTTTTATAAATCATCCACAAATAAATAAAGCCCGCTATATACGGGACAGTTTACTACACAGTTTCCTGTGCAGTCTGAAAACTTTCCCGTATAAACTGGATGAAAAACTGTGTGCTAGTGTCAGATTATCACTGTGCGCTAATTCCACACAGTTTCGGCGCGCGCATCACCCGCGGCGATTACGACAGTATAATACGTATAATATTCAATAGAATCGGTAATATTACTAATAAACTTTGATAAACTTTTACTATGGCGAATATGAATATAACGTAATAAATAATATGAACTGAAATCCTAGATCGAAATTCGAAATATCGAATAACGACTATTTGACAGATGAGTAATGTTGCCAAATTATAAAAACGGTAGAAGTTCCTAAAGTTATTCATAAAATGTTTTTTTTCTGCGCATAAAATAAATGCTTTAAAATTAAAATGACTCCAAAATCGGTAAATCGGTTGTACATTTTCAGTAGATTCGATAAATTTCCACAAAATCGATAGATCTGCAAAACATCGATAAGATAGGCGACGATAGAGATTATTAGATGGCAACATTTATGGCAGTCCGACTGTGTATTGTATGGTCCGACTGTCGCGCTCTGCGCATGCCTACAGACAGTAAACTGTGCCGTGTAAAGGTAAAATTCACAGCGCGCAGTTTTTATTGGTCAGAAAACGGTACAAGAAACTGTGAAGTTTTCTGAACAAGAAACTGCACAGTAAACTGTCCCGTATAAAGTGGGCTTAAGTACACAAATTTGTATCTCTGAAAATGTAAAGGTTCACCGCTGTGCTTTTTTCCAATTATGAATTAGTCAAGTTGGAATCACGGCCACTTGTCACCCCGTGTCCAGTCCGACCGCTTGCAGTGGTGGTATCCTAGAGCCTGGAGTGAGACCACAATAGCAACTAACCAGTGTGTGGCGTGTGGCGTGTGGGAATATGTAGACCCGTCGAGAGGAAATAGAAGTTAAAGAGCCGTGAAGTAATGAGGGAATCCACTGTTTTCTAAAGTATTTTTTTTCTATAAACTTACTATATAACTAAGCAAAAAAAAAATTTTTTTATTTTTTATTTTATTTATGTTATTGATGAAGATACGATTTTTTTAAAGTAGCATATTTCAAATACCGCGCCAAATACTATTATGTACCAAGTGCGTCATTTTTGCAGGAGTGACGTCATAAAACGGGCGGCTAACGGCATGGCACGGCTAACATATTTCTCCAGCCAATAACAAAACTGTCAAAAATCTATGCAAACGATTTCTCCAGCCAACTGTCACTTAAACTGTCAACAGCTGTTCTAGGGAGAGTGAATGGCGGCCATCTTTAAAAACGGACACGGAAAACACTACACTTAGATACAAGGAGTGACGTCATTGTTTAAGATTTTGAAATTAATGCTATTTTCAACATTTTTTATTTATTTTTGGGTAAATTATTGAGATATTTAATCCGACTTCAAATTTTTTAAATATTCGCGTCTACACGAAAGCATTTTTAAAATTCAATTCCGGGTAGCAGTGGATTTCCTCATTGGCAATGTCACCTGCAGCGGCCTACATAATCTCGAGGGTGCGGGTGGGGTTAATATTACGCGACTTCGCCATGAATACTACGCTCCATCCTGAAATGTATCAACCCTAAAATCCCTATATTTTTTTGACTGCGCCGGCGCGGCGGGAATGAAATATTTAATATTGTACTGATTTTATATCGTACTTAGTTAGTACATGCTTAAAAAATGTTTATAAGGGGTAGATTTTTATTGGGCATTTGTTATTACCATTATACACCAACCTTTCTTGGGCACTCAAAAACATTAAAAAACATATTTCGCTAACACGTTTTCTGCTGATCCAAGTAATGATGGTTCACGTCGGTCGTTTAAGTGGTGAATTACGTCAGTGTTGCGCCTTTTCTCTCCGTGGAATATGTTTTATTTGGCATTATTCAGATTAGCGCAAATCAATTTAGATTAGTGTCACTACGGTCGCGGTCCTCTAGTGGTCTAGTGGTCTAGTGTCCAGAGTCCCGACCTCCTCTCCTAACCCCCGCCCGCCCTCACGCGGCCGCCGCTCGCTGCACGCAATGCTCTAATTAATCTGGCATTTCGGTCCGCCATTGTCGCACTCCGATAAAATCTGACTGGTAATATTAAGTGTTGCCAGACTTGAAGTAAAAAGCTTTTCCGATTCGCCTAACTCCCCCCCCCCGCCTTTCAATCCGCACGAAGCCTTATTCTGATCAGAGCCTTACTAATCCTGTTTATTCGCTATTCAATGCATTGTGTATTTTTATATTTAAATGCTTGGAGTAAAAAAATTAATGCTGTCTTTTGTCTTTTATACACTTCATCTCTACTGCGCCCCCGGAATAGGTTTCTTACGTTAGGTAAACTGGGGTCGAGCGTGACAGAGGTTGCTTTGTTTCTAACTTTGAGTGATTATCCCTTTATGTTTTGTCCTACAAACCCGTTACAATTTAATCTGTAGATAGAAACATAAAAAAGTATATTTAAAATGCTCACCTCCTTGTGCCCCTTATCCGCAATCCGTAATCAATTGTGTATAGCAACACTGCATTAGTAATCGCATTGTATCGTACAGATAACATCACTGTTTTAGGAGGAGTTTTGCGCTCGTATTCTTGGATAAATTTCTGGTAAGAAAGCAAATTTTATCCTCGTCGCCATTATTTGCTTCGTTTCTTACGAAATGACTTTAGACAAAATTTCATAAATCATTATACGTCATCATCGTTAAAAAAACGATTGGAATACCGCGTAGAAGAGATTGATTAAAATGTTTAGGAGAGACAAAAAACCATAGAATTTTTGTAAAAAACTTTGAATATACCCACTTATGTATTTTGTATTACTACTACTACTACATTCACTTATCCGCACCCAATGGTGCATAGGGCACTGCATTGGTACACCAAGTGCAGTGTCTCTTGATCATTTTATTACATGAAAGGTAGGTGATGACCAGTCTTACGCTTCAGTACCAGTCCAAGGTATCACACTTCATGTGTTGTATAAGGAAACATATTTGAAAACGATTTATTTGCGGTATTGAGTTTGACCGATTGGATGACACCTATTGATCAATTTCATAATTTTAATTTATCAATCGATTCGGCTTATGCCGTTCAACGAAAACTAATTCGCTCATATGCGGTATTGAACTTACACAGACATTATTTCCTTTTGTGTGTTTAGTTTTATCATACACACGCGTAACATGAACCTACTAGTACTTAGACTTCAATATCCGATTGTATGGAACAAACCGCAAACCATCCTGTCGGCTGTCGGCAATAAATCAATGTCACCATGTATTACGTCATCACGTGTCATGTGTGATCGTTTGTTCTTTTTTTGCCGATCTACTTTTGCAACAAATCGAATGGGTCGTTTGGAAAAAAATGCCACCTGGCAATAAACCCGCCTTATTTGTATTGTATTTGGATACATACATATAATATATATTATGTATAGAAGTGTAAAATAAATAAAGAAATAATAAAATACCCACCTACTTTTATTACTTTCAAATACGGCAAAGATAAATACTTTTGCTACCCCCGATATATTTTATTTAACAACGTATTTGACGTCATTTTCCGAATCAAGGGTTCCTAACTTTAGAATAATACGCGTATTTACTGAACATGGGAATTAATTTAATGTATCAATTTGCATATCAGTTTTATATTTCATAAACATCATTTGCATATATATTCAGTACTTTGTGTGAATTTTGAGCTATATAAAACATATTTACGCTGTGAGTATTTTTTTTACTACAAAAACAAGTTTAGAAAAAACATTTATTATAAATATTCCTGTATTGTACATAGATAATATGTGTAGATGCACAAATTTCAATGTTTATGCACAGTAGTGTGGCCCATATTATATATGAAAAATTTCAAAACTAGTTTACATGTATGGGCACCCACAATTTATTCAAAATCAATCTTTTTTTTTTATATATGGGAAAATTACAATAATATTTTAAAGCCTTGGAGACGTTGAGCATAGCCTTTTATTCCACCTAGGACATAACTACTATCAACTAAAGTAAAAAAACTTAGCGGGTGCCCTGAGGTGTAGGGTAAATTTAACATTTTTGGGCCACCCTAAATTGCACAGCCTTTGTATTAGTGGTATCTGGTTACTGTAATATACATATATAGTAAATTAAAACAACATATAATATTGTAGAAATGGCTTATTTCACAATGCACATTATAATCATTCACTGTTTCCTGATGTATCATAAAGATTGGAAGGAAAAATTATTATTGTGTGATTTTTCCCAAATAACTAAATATTGATTCCTGGTTTCCTTTTTCTGCTACAAAGGACGACTATTCTGATTGCCCTATCGAGCGAGATAACCCCAAGGTAAGGATACAGACTGCTTTGTGTGTGGATTAGAACCCTTTTATCCTATTTAAGAACAACTTCGTTCTCGTAAATAATACAGCCACTCATATATTTCTGTTTTGTGTTCGTACCAGTTAAGTGTAAATTAATATGTGTAAACAGTAGTTGACGGATAAGCTTATTCATTTGTTAGCCGCTATTTTTATTTTATATTTTAAAATTCAGTAATAATTGAAAAAAAGTTCATTAATGTAACTCTGGTATGTGTGCGGTTGTAACCGATTTGATGGCTAAAACTGTTAACATATTCAAGTCGTAAAATTAATTGAACTGTTAAAAGTACTCGCTAAGGATATCTAAGGCTAAATTTCCAATACATTTTAAGTACAACGATGAATATAAATGTATTCATTAGCCTTATTACCCTTGTAAATGTGCTCTATAAATTGTAGGTACATACTTGTATTTCTGATAAGAGAAAATATTCCTCCTAGGATCTGTGTAATAATTCAATAATTAATTATTTAAGTAAACAACATTTTGAGTGTGTCCAAATACTTGTAGACAAAAACTGGATTTCACCCATTACGGGCTAATAATTACAATTTGACATCTCAACAGAGACGAGAAGTTTGGAAGGGAATATTGATATCTAGGCGTTTACAGGGCTTATGACCTGTCATTGGCTGGGTTAAGTGGCCACATTCCCCATTTCACCTAGTATTTGATATCCATATCTGCCAATATACAGTAAAATGGCGAACAACTTAAGTAACAATTTTCTCAATGGATGACAGAGAGTGTTCGCATGTGAAGCGTCGCGCTATCTGTTTTACTGACCACGTGATACCAAATATTATGCCATTTTCGGTCATAAATATACTTGTGGTTTTTAGTTTGAATTATACCGATATTATTATCCTATCATACGTAGGTATACACCGTGTCCCACGATGAGACCGCGAAACTCCGGAGGGTGATTTTTCATGGTATTCTGAGAAAAAAATCCTTATAATTTTTTTTGATCCGGGCATTTCCAATAATTAATTTTAAAAAAGTATCCATAAAAAGCGACGAGTGTAATACTGGCTTCTGTTTGAAGTGCTAGCGGCGGCGGGTGGCGGTGGGCGGGGAGGAGTGGGGGTCCGCTCTGGTACGCCTTGTACGGACATTCAAAATTCGAATTTCACGCGCTTATTGGTGCAGGTCACGTGGTGTGAGCCAGTTCAAAAATTGACGGTATTACACGCGTGAATTTTTATTCATATTTTAATATTTTTTTTAAGAAATTAGAATTGAGTTTTTTGAAAAACTTTATTAAGATTTTTTTCTCAGAATATCATGAATAATCACCCTCTGGAGTTTCGCGGTCTCATCGTGGGACACGGTGTATATGTGTGTGTAGGTACTTACCATCCGCATTATTTTGTATTAGTTTGTACCGAATAATCTGACCACAAAACTCAAGACTTATCATCATTACCTTTTTGTTTTTCATATCGATGAACTTCAAGGAAGTGTAGATAATATCAGTTTATAAACAAATATTATGTTTAACAACAGCATTTTGAATGAATACAAATACTTGTAGACAAATTACTGGATTATACCCATGCTGGGCTGATATCAGATATTATTGATATCACAACAGAGACAGAGAAACTCTGGAAACGAATGTGGGTTATCTAGGCGTTTACAGGGCTTATGACCTGTCATTGGCTGGGTTAAGTGGCCACTTTATGTATTACAACTTCCCCCATTCCGCCCATCATCTGACAACCATGTAAGACAAATTTTTGAAACTTGTATATATGTTGAGTTTGTACAGAATAATCCACAAGCGAGTTGTGTTGTCGACAGATTTTAAATATTTTTTATATTTTTTCCCTATAGTGACATCTGTTGAGAATATAGATAAGCATTTTTTTTGGGCAATCTAACTTTATTGGTGTAGGTAAGGTTCATCCGAACTCGATTACTTACTAGAAGACGCCTGAAGATGTCTCTCCGCAACATATATATACAAGTTTCAAAAATTTATCATACATGGTTGTCAGATGATGGGCGGAATGGGAATGTTGTAATACATCAAGTGGCCACTTAACCCAGCCATGACAGGTCCATAAGCCCTGTAAACGCCTAGATAACCCACATTCGTTTCCAGAGTTTCTCTGTCTCTGTTGAGATATCAATAATATCAAATATTATGTTATTCATATTAATGGATTACTGCATTAAAATGCTTATTAAAAAAACAAAAAATCGACCCCTATCAAAAGGAGCATCGGATCATCTGCTCGAGATTGAACCCGAGACGTAGCTAATTCTAGTTCAACGCTGACAAAACTGTTCTATTTAATTTCATGAAGTAATATAAAGTATTTATGCCTATACTTTTACTAAGATAAATTTACCTCTGTGGCTATAAAATATCCGAGCTAAATAAAGTGCCTACTTAGCTATTAATAATCTAGCTAGGAAATTGTCGATGTAGGTATATAATGTATAGAAATAACGCAAAATGTTTTATTGACCAGATAATAAAACGCTCCGAGAAAATTTATTTTCTCATAAATCGCTGACCAATCGCCTAGAAATTTCCAAAGACGAATACCTCTTTGGCTGATTAAATAATTTTATTTTCTCGCCATAAATTGAGTTAACTTTCCGATCCCGAATACACAAATCCTCGGGTTATCCGACCAACTTTCTACTGCGGGTGGCGAGATAATATGAAATCAGGCTTTGCATATTTTGGCAGACTTTTATTCCGATACTTGCTGCCACTCGAAATATTCATTTCATCGCGTAATGAGAATCAGCGCAGTCCTTTGTACAATTGCCAAATGAGGAAATCCACTGCCACCCGGAATTGAATTTTAAAAATGCTTTCGTGTAGACGCGAATATTTAAAAAATTTTGAAGTGGGATGAAATATCCCAAAAACGCACGCAAAAATTAATAAAAAATGTTGAAGCTGTGAATGTACAAGCTTCTATTGCAAAAAAGATGGCCGCCATTCAGTCTTCCTAGAACAGCTGTTAACAGTATATGACAGTTGAGTCGACGGTATATTTTATCTGTGCTTCCCGCGTCAGTTTGCATAGATTTTTGACAGTTTTGTTACTGGCTGGAGAAATACCATGGCCTTAAACAACCCGTTTTATGACGTCACTCCTGCAAAAATGACGCAGTTAGTACATAGTGGTATTTAGCGCGGTATTTGAAATGTGCAACTTTAAAAAATCGTATCTTCATCAATAACTTTAGTTAAATAGTAAGTTTATAGAAAAAAAATACTTTAGAAAACAGTGGATTCCCTCATTATCCGCACTACTGTACACATAATCTTTACCTCCGACTGTGTCGTGTATTATCGCTGTTTATTTTGTTTTCATACTATCTAAATCACAAAATACATAGTGCTTTGTTCTTTTGATAGACTATAAATCGAATTTTCCGCTAAGTAGGTTACTTTAGACCATAGGTTCCCAAAGTGGGCCACCTGGCCCCCCCGGGGGCCCTGGAGAGATCTGAGGGGGCCTTCTCTGGCTCTGGGGGAGTAGGTTCAAATTATATGCGTACACATGTAGTTCATGAATCGACCACTATGGGCTTATTATGATGGTCGGTTTACATTGTCGTTACAGCGTTCGCGTAATTAAATGTATAAAAAATAAGTGCACTACATTTTTCTGTTTTATTTAATTTTAAAAAGGTAAATTTCCAGGGGGGCCTTGTGAAATTTTGTGTCTGAAAGGGGGGCCACGGGTCAAATGAGTTTGGGAACTTATGCTTTAGACGATAATTATGATTAAGATTAGTATCTCGCGATCTGAATCAAAAGTTTTCTTTATTCGGTGATTCCACCCGATTTGCGGTCAGTAAGTCTAGTTATATGAAGCCACCCACGGGTCAATATAGCGCAGTAGGGTTGTGATTGGAACGAGCTGTTACGTATTACGTAGCGTCATGTTTAGTCCCACGTGAACGTGTGTTTCTACGACTGTGAGTCAAACTGCAATATTATGTTTGCAAAAATGCTAATCGGAATCCGGACCTCCTAATATGATACTCCTAATATGAACACTGTAATATTTCAATCAACTTGTGTATAACAACATTTTTGAAATGAATACAAATACTTCGACGCCTCCTACGTATAATATCGTAACCCACAAAATGCGATTTTACAGGAGGAGCATTGAAAATATTTTCGTTCATATGCATTGGTTGTAGATACGACAAAATACGCCCCAAAAAAGCCCTTATTACTGGCATAATATTTTTTTTGTTTTGGTAGAATTAAAGATATAGTTAAATAGAGACGAAATCCACCAAACTCAATATCGACGATTTGTGGGTTACGATATTATACGTAGGAGGCGTCGACTTGTAATTTGTCTACAAGTATTTGTATTCATTTCAAAAATGTTGTTAAAAAGATTTAGGTACTGGTTAAAAATATAAAGCAAACAAAAAATTGGAGAGACACATCTTCAGGCGTCTTCTAGAATAAGTAATAAAGCTCGGTAGAGCCTTACCTACACTAATAAAAGATGATTGCCAAAAAATAGAGAATTTTTCTCCGATTTTTGCTAAATTATCCAAATTTACCGTTCTAGTAGGTAGTTAAATATATCAATTACCCTATTTTAATCAATTTCTGCATAATTATATGAATTCCTGTTTCACGTGTCATTTGAGAACATAATTCATTGGATACCGAAAGTTCCATCCTTTTATGGACTTCGCGCCAGATAGGTTTCTAAATATTTTGATTAAAACTTTATTTAACTTTTCCCTGTGTTTAAACTTGGCCATTTTGTTAACAAAAAGGTTTCACAAAGATAAACGTAGGTAGGTACATGAAATATTTCAAATTTACTGTAGTTTAAAAAAAAAAAATATCTGATCGCTTTGTAAAACTTGTAACAAGTTAAATTAAATTATATGATACGGAAAGTTGTTTTAAATATAAATTGCTGTTTCATTTAATCTGTAATATGAATCGGTGAACTTTTAAATCGATTATTGTTTTTTCGCTACGCGTAGGCACCTATTTCTTCGTGAGACTTGGTCGAGTGACTCACCAGTGCCAGTGCCAGGTAAATGTAGTCCCCACCCGCCGCGGACACTTCCGTTTTAACATCCGATATTTGCAGTAGACACCTCTTAATCCAAGAAATTGGCATTGTCTCCCTGCTCAGGCTCACCAAATCGTGTATTGACCTGTTCCTATAGTGGGCGATGTCCCATGCACTGTAGATGGTACAATACGTAATAAATATTTGTTTTCGATTACCAGTTTGTGTAAGTAATTATTCACAAAATTCGTTTCTGTATCGTACATGTTCAAATTATAATTCTTTTTTTTTCGGAAATTGATTTATTCAATATGTCCCCTTTATTCAGTTAAAAAGAAAATAAAGCTGATGCTCAACCAAAACTGAACACACGCTTTTTGGTTTAATGTATTTATTATTGTGTTGTGCAGGAGAAAATAATGTATGTAATTGCCATATCCAGACATCCACACACACCCCTCACTCGTCCATCACCCTGACACACACACACAAAACACCCTCGCTCAAACATCCCTTCACCGAAATAGACACTTAAATTGGTTTTATTTTTTATTATTGTTATTTCTGTATTATTTCATATTGTAACTGTATGTGTCAAATAAACCAAAAATAAAATAACCATAAGGCGATTACTTACTCATCACATATCACTAAGATTTAGAAAGCGTGTCGCGTTGTTCATGCGATATGTGCATATTTATATTCATATAGATATTATATTTGACTATACGATCAACGTAATAAATTGAAGTGGCCAAAATATTCAGTTAAAGCGCGTCCAATTTGCCACAAAATAAATACGCGCTTTTATTTGAAAATAAACACAGTTTCCTCATCCCCCTTGAATGGTTTTTTCGTGTATTTGACCGAAAATGAGGTAATTTACTTTTTAGACTATCGGAAAATCCATTTCGATTTAAATGACTCATCCTGTGGTGTTCCTCCCTCTATTCTCGATAAAGTGTTCCTATTAACCTTCTATTAAGCGTAAATCCCGACATTATTCACTGGCAAAGGTTACTGGGCCGCCCAACTTCAAGGTTGTGTTATTAACAAAATGTCTCCATCGATTCTGGTGTATTCTTGGCCGCTGTCTTCGTTGAACTTTCTTTTTACGAATTTTAAATTAAAATGCTTACTTTTTCAAGTATTTAATGTGAATCTTTTCTACCCCCCCCTTCTTATATTTTATTTTGGATTTCAACTACTCTAGATTTTCACGCTTTCTTACTTTCTTTCAATACTTTTTAATTAATCAGTACTTCAGGTTTGTTCATTGTTTTCACTCAATTTTTCAGTAAAAGGCGACGCGTGTCGTTACGCAACGTAGAAAACTTATTTCCTTTGTAAATGATCAGTCATTTGAATGGTCTTTTTTCGTGCTATTTTAGGCCCGGACTAACCATAATAATAATTAACGGACTGAATTCGTATTAGAACAGTAGTTGTTGGCATTACATGTAGAGATGAATATAATTGATGGGACTCCGATGCATTGTCCACGAATGTAATAAAAAAAGATTTAACTCGAGTCGGGGTCGATTCACCAATCCTATTTGTCCGGAGTTATCTGTGAGCTATCGCGGGTTTAGTAGGTGAGGTCGCACTCGTGTGATACCAGTAACATACAAGCGTAGCGCAATACTTACTACAGTATACTTAGGATCGGAACACCAACGGAAATTAGGATGACTTAATCGTGTACCTAGCCGATAATAATAAATCATGTAAGTTAAATTATTCATTCTTTCGATTGTACGAATACGGTGAACATGGAAACTTATTGTTTGCTTTGTAAATTAACGTTCATTTTGTAATCACCGTTTAAGTTGACTAAATTGTATTTATGGCCAAGCTCAGTGTGAAGTGTTCCATTATCCAATAGCAGCTATTTGCCGTGTGTTTCTTATGCCCGCTGTATACGGGACAGTTTTCTTGTTCAGAAAACTACACAGTTTCTTGTTCAGAAAACTGTGCAGTCTGTCAAACTTCTGTCAAAAGACACGCTAAATATGTGTATTTTTGAAACGCGATTGTAAGTTATTATCGTATGTTTGCTCTCAGGAAATTGTATAATTTAGCTAATAATGTAAATATGTTATTGGTTTTTTACGTATTTAAAAGCATACAATAAACCAATGTCTACTTAAACGTTTACATAAAAAACATTAACTGTCATGTCAGCTTAAATCTGACATAAGCACGCAGTTTTTTAAACAGTTTTTGTTGTATACGGGACCGTTTTCAGACTGCATAGAAAACTGCGCAGAAAACTGTCCCGCATATAGCGGGCTTTACAGTTTAAATTTTACCACTTTTGTAATAAATCTCGGTATTTTGATTTATCACGGATAATTAGTTGTACCGCGTATAATTGATGTGATTCTTGGTAACTTTAACTTCCTTCGCACGCTTCAGTATCTCTACGTGGAATATTCGGTTTTCATAAGAAATTTGTGATGTTTTCTCTTAATACAATAACGTTCGCCGTGAAGTTGACATGTGTGGCACTAATGGCGCCCTTCCGACTCGCGGCGGAACACGTGTGGATTTTTATAAGAAAACATTACTAGACTCGACTGTGTTAGCGTACTTGAGTTGCTTTTATTATGTCACGCGCGGTGCCAATAAATCATTCAGCACATTTTTTACCGAAAAAACTCCGCTGCCTGCTATCAAGGAATAGCTGGAGGTTCGGGTACAGGCACACTTCACATTCCAGATACATTATTATAACATATGTTATGAGAGATTGATGGTTTGTGTCTAAATAATAAAACAAGCTAATTGGCTGTAATTTACGAGATTGTACTATTGTCGGAATAGTAAAAACGGTTTATTTCTAAAATGCTGAGCTTTTGGTTCTCCGATACTTCCTAATCATTTGCAACAATCGCATTCATTCGTCTGTTATAAATGTAACTGGTAATATTTATTTATTTATTTTATTTATTTATTACAACCGTGTACCACGATGAGACCGCGAAACTCCAGAGGGTGATAAATTTTCATGATATTCTGAGAAAAAAAATCTTAATAAAGTTTTTTCAAAAAACTCAATTCTAATTTCTTAAAAAAAATATTAAAATATAAATAAAAATTCACGCGTGTAATACCATCAATTTTTCTGAACTGGCTAACACCACGTGACCTGCACCAAAAAAGCGATATAGAAATCACATATTTAAGATTCAGATAATGAAATTCGAATTTCGAATGTCCGTACAAGGCGTACCAAGCGGACCCCACTCCTCCCCGCCCACCGCCACCCCGCCGCCGCTAGCACTTCAAACAGAAGCCTGTATTACACTCGTCGCTTTTTATGAATACTTTTTTAAAATTAATTATTGGAAATGCCCGGATCAAAAAATTTTAAAAGGATTTTTTTCTCAGAAAACCATGAACATATCACCCTCACGGAGTTTCGCGGTCTCATCGTGGGACACGGTGTATAGTCATGCATAACTTTATACATTTATTTAGTACTTTAACTGTCTAACTAGGGTTGATACCCCGTTCTAAGACAGCCAAATATATGACTTTTTAGTTATAAATACATTTTCATGTTATAAGTTACAAATACAACATTTTTTGGAAAAAAATAAAATATTTTTAGGTAGTTTTCCTGTTAATAGAAGATTTAAGTAACTTCCTAATAATACATTCAACTTGTGAATATTCCTAAAACATCACTTTAAAACACGTTTGCCGTAACAATATTTTATATTTTACAAAATAATGTTTACATGTAATAATTTGTTGATTTAATCACATCTGCTACAGTAAAATAAATTAGACACTATCAAATGAATTTCGGTTTATTCGTCTTATCGTTAGCAAACTAGTTAGTAAATAAATTTATTCTAGTGTGTCGGAGTGAAAACTACACAGTTTCTTGTTCAGAAAACTGTGCAGTCCTGTCAAACATCTGTCAAAAAGACACGCTAAATATGTGTATTTTTTGAAACGCGATTGTAAGTTATTATCGTATGTTTGCTCTCAGAAATTGTATATTTAGCTAATAATGTAAATATGTTATTGGTTTTTTTACGTTTTTAAAAGCATACAATAAACCAATGTCTACTTAAACGTTTACATAAAAAAACATTGACTGTCATGTCAGCTTAAAATCTGACACTAGCACACAGTTTTTTCATGCAGTTTTAGCTTTATACGGGACCGTTTTCAGACTGCACAGAAAACTGTGTATAAACTGCGCCATATAAAGTGGGCTTAACTTAAAAATAAGCGAATGAATGCGACGTTATTGGAATAGATGGTAATCGAAATCCAGCCCTCAAGGAGCATTGCCAGATAATCCAATCCATCTGTATTTTGGAAAGATTGGTATCGTTTCGTTTATGTAAACGTCACGGTAATATTAGGTATATCCTCTGGTTTTGTCGCTTCCTCCTGTTTGCGCAATAATCTTTGGACCTTATCCATGAGTTGGTGTAATTTGTCTAGCATTGTTCTCTGTCCACCTCGTCACGCCCGCCGCACCAGCAGTGGCCAGTAAGCAGCTCACTGTCTACTTCTGTTGATACAGCCACTATTCACTTAGATATTATTGATATCTCAAAAGAGACAGAGAAGCTCTGGAAACGAATGTGGGTTATCTAGGCGTTCTTTTACTGGGCTTTTGACCTGTCATTTGGCTGGGTAAAAGTGGCCACTTGACGTAATTTCAACATTCCCATTCCGCATGTCATACTGACAACCATGCATGACAAATTTTTGAAACTTGTATATATCTAAGATGTACAGAAAATCCACCCATGCCACTTGTTTTAATTTTTTTTTTTTTTTTTTTTTATTAATCTTTCGAGTTGTTTTTTCGACAGATTTTGAATATTTTTAATATTCTTTCTCTATAGTGACATCTATTGAGAATATTGTTAAAGCATTTTTTTGGGCGAATAATCCAGTAATTTGTCTACAAGTATTTGTATTCATTAAAAACGTTGTTCAAAACTATTCACTTACACTATTTCTGCAATATAATTCATTTCATTCATTCATATACCATAATCCGCTCCCTATGTGGAGCATATGGAATCCCAAACTGCCTCCAGGCCAAGCGATCGGCCGCCAGCTCCCGCGCATCCTCCCAAGTCAAGTCCCTCGTCCCGCAGCTCTGGACGCAAACTGCCGACAGAATTGTCAACAGTGGACGAACGGGACGCCGAGAACCTGATGCCTTGTAAAATAGGCAAGCATGGTTAAGGCTCTCGGGAGGCATACGTTAGTATGTGGCCTAGCCAGCCGAAACGCCTTCGCCGGATGACGTAGATACCAAGGGTTGCTGTGTCCGTTGCCTCACCTCTGTGTTCCCTACAAAGTCAAACCAACCGCACACCTAAAATTCTTCTAAGACACCTATTCTCAAAACTTAGTAATCTGCTGTCTTGGGCCCTAGTTAGGTGCCACGATTCGCAGCCATAGAGAAGAACAGGTGTGATGCAGGAGTTATAAAGGCGGCATTTTGTTTTAACCGAGTAAATATCCGAGTATAATTACCAAAGTATAATTTATTATCCTCGAATAATATGAAAAACTTTTAACCGCGAAATATCAATGCCAAAGAAAGGAACATCTACAGACTTGCCCAAGCCATGGGCATTCAAGTGTGATACTATCTAAATAAGGTTATTTTTTGCTTACATACAGTTTTTTATGATTTTGAAAACGTGAAATAAGTATATTTTTATAAAATCCTTAATAATCTTGCTTTTCTTAATATATTGTCTACAAAACCAAACTTTCTATCTAGATTTCTAAAACAGTTACCTCACGAATTTTATTTGTTTATTTATCATAATATTAGTCAATAATTATTGTAAAACTATCAGTTAATACTCGGTAATAGCTTCAATTATATTCTAAATATAATTTGTATTACGTAAAAGTCAATAAGATTGGAATTTGGAATAATTAGTATTTCGGAATCAAATCGAAATTATTAATTCAATATTGTTTCTGAAGGCTGTATTTAGTTTTCTATACTATTAAAGTCCTATTAAGTTTTATTTAATTTAGGTCGTTTTTTTATCAGTCTTTTTTAATTTCGTCGCCTGACAAATTAATGTAGGACCGCCACCCGCTTCACTATTGACGGGACATTTATCATCAATTGATTTTGCAACCACCATTATACTATTCATTTTTCCCGAAATTTTTTAGAAAGGAAAGTAATATTCTTGTGTGTTGTATCTATTTCTGCTTTTCAATAAAATGAAAACATTATTTTCGCGTAAAATAGCAGCTATTACAGTAAGTTTTCCACGGTGGGGGCGGGGGTTGTTCCACGAAGCCATTTCCCGCCTTCTACACAATACAAATAAATACTAACGACTAGTGGGGTTTGGCTTCATCGTTCCCAGAGTGTTACGTTTTTAAGGTTTTAGTCAGTTGTTGTTAAAATGCACATTTACCCTTTCATCCGAATGGTTGTAATAAAAACCTACATTCAAAATCATAGAATTCCTTGCGATTCATAGGTTCTCCACTATATTATGTAAACAGGAATTTTTAGTAAATTCCATAAGGCAGCTAACTACTCGATGTGTGATGTTCGAGGTGATTGACCTCCATGTTAAGCCTATAAGGGGGATATAAGGGTTTTAGTGCAAGTGCGAAATTTCGTAAATGATATGTAAATCGATACACTACACGAGGGAAATCCTTCCAGTGCGCAGTCTGTAACCAAAATCGAGCTTCGGTGGGTAAACCTTTCAAAATGTGCATCCTAGTATATTTATAATAAATTAAAAATAAATGTAAATATTTTCAACAGTTTTTCTATACAATATTTTGGGTCGTGTTCAAATACTTGTACACAAATCTGGATTTTATTCCAAGACGAGAGTAGGTATTATATTTTTATTTTATATCCCTACAGAGATGAGGTTAAGAATTTTTTCAAATTCAGGAATATGGATAATCGGGGCGTTTACAGGGCTTATGACCTGTCATTGGCTGGGTTAAATGGCCACTTTGTGTAGGAGGTACTACAAAAATTTCCCCATTCCGCTTATTAGTGAATATCCACACCAGGTAACATTTTTGATTTTGTATATATGCTACGAATCGAGAATCATCCACCAGCGAGTTGAAAGCTCTATCTATGCATTGATATTGAAGTTAAGTATTTATTAGCAAATTACTTTATTTTTGTAATTAAGACTCTTCTTACGAATTAAATTTAGTACAGCAATTTATTTTACTTATATTTAGCCAGGGAATTTTATACAACATTTTGGGTCGTGTTCAAATACTTGTACACAAATCTTTTTAAAATCGTGAAGAAGAGGAGGGAAATCGTGTTTTTGGTTTAAATTAGGCTTGATGAATCACTTAGTAGGCACAAAAATAAGAGAGAGCTTTAATTGCGCGTATCCGAATACTTGTTACAACGCAATGCACCCCAGTAACAGGGGTGATACACCCCGCCAACGCAAAGCGCACACTTATTAAGGCACGTGACCACCTAACATCTCACCACCTCTATTAAGAATTAAGGTGCCTGCTATCTACCTATACTGCAATATAATCATTGCATGGTCAAATCATATTTCAAACCAACTTCCGGTTACCATTTCAGTATCTTTGTAAGAGTTCACCGGGAGGGTTTTAGTTCCGCTAAGAGTTTACGGCATTTGGTTTATGTTGCAGGGGGATCTTTGCTCCCCGTCTCTTTATCGTGTATTCAAGTTTGTACATGCGCACTTCCGACCCTCTTTTCCGGCGAAAACTCTGCACACAGCTTTCAAAACAGGTGCACCGACGTTTTGTATCTTACTTTTATAAAAACTCTGTATTGTGTCAAGGAAATATTTATTCCTACTCAGGTGGAGCTTTTATCCTGTCATTCTGAATTATATACGAATACGTACATATACATGAATAATTCACTTACCCAGATCTCGCTATTCGGATCTCCTCAGTTCGCGTCGATACAAACTTCTCGTTTGTATTTTTCCGTTTTGTAAAACTGTGTTATTACTTCTAGGAGCTCATTGAAAATTCCATCGATCTAATCCTTTGTTACGTGAAACTACATGTAACAGTATCCTATACCCTGGAGCTCAATCACAGATAACTATCGACGTAGTTAAAAACGTGCTAACCACGTGCTAACGCTAACCATTTGACCGATCACAATGAACATACGTTCATTACCACGTTCGCCGTTTCCGAGCATTGCCGAGCGTTGCCCGAGCACCATAGATATGATAATAAATATCGCGGCCAAACGTCAAACGTCAAATCAAGAAAGTCAACGCGCGTGTCGGATTGTTTATTATGTCGACTGCTTTTCTCAATATTTGGCTTGCCGAACGCCGGCTAATGAAATACGGCACTCGAGAAAGATTGAAAGAAGATATGTGCGAAGAAGATATATCTCGGGAAATGGCTCGCGACTTGATGCGCTCGTTTAATAATCCCGATCGATAACTTTTTAACGCGTGTTCCATTGTGATCGCGAAAAAACGTTAAACATCCATGGTAAGAAGTCGCTTATTACCGCGTCGATAGTGATCTGTGAACGAGCAACTGGAAGGGACTATACTATAACTGGGAGCGTGATACTCCGTTGTTTGGTCAATAGTCGAATTCCCCCGATTGAAGGGTTTCCATGTAATAGCGTGCTTTCGTTGATTGAAAAACGCTATCCTAGTTAGCTTCAAGCTTACGAGCGAAATATTTATATGAATTAGGTACATTACTTTAAACAATTAAAGTAGCTTAGGTAAGTTTACTGTAACACGATATTTTGTACTCATTTAAAAAGTCGACTGCAATGTTTCGGTGATTTCCACTTGGGTGTTGAATTTTTTTTTATTAAAAAAGAAATCTATGCAATCTTATGATATTTGCACATATTTCAATTCGTAAATAATATTTTCAATAGAGCCTAAGCGGCTTGTGCTTGAAAATAGGAATCAAGCCGTGGCGGAGTGGGGATTCGAACCGGGGATCTCTAGACTCATATTACTCTGAATATTTGATAAAATTTGATTGTGTTGTTTTTGCTTTCTTTCTTTTTAAATAATTATTCTTGCAAGTGGATGCAGTATGTATACACCTACACGTAATGAAAAAGTTTATTTTAGTTGTTTAGCTCTTTTTGAGCATATTGTAAATTGTAATCAACAGGTACATGGAGATTGCACCGACAGCTTAATAAGTAATGCAGAAGAATTGCGAGAGTAGAATGTTTAGTGCTCCCCTCCCGGGCAAGGGTAGGGCAGGTGTCAAGTCAGGGTCAATGTCCCGCCACCGGCAGCGGCGGCGCCCGCCCTGCTCCCTATCCCTACTGAGGGAGGGTGCAGTGTGCAGGGCCCGGCCGGTGTTCATATCCTAGTGGATTGCTTCTCGCTTATCGGGGGCTGACACCTCGCAACTCACTATCATCAGAACGGCTAATGTATTCATACAAATCGACACTAAATACGTAGAGCTTTCGAAAGCTCAACTTTTCACCGATCCTTATCTTGGTATCCAAGCCAGCCGGGTGTAACGCAAATTAGTTTAGTTGCCGGCATACTTGGCCAATACATCACCCCTCTCTGTACCGGATAGCAGTGTTAGTGCACCTTTACACGCAATACTACACACACCACCTTACTACAATCCCTCACGTGTCCCGGCTTAGCCCAACGGAGATTCTCGTGATTTCTACTCCCAACTTTACCAAGATAAAGCAATCATTTCCCAGAAGTGTTTCTTACTCAGACATTGTATTCAGTAAACATAACTATTAATCAATATCTGTGTTTTGTGTTTAACTACTTTAAATCTTTGAGACATAGCATGATCAAGTAAAACAAGTGCTTAAAAGTGGGCATGTAAGAAGTCGGAAATAATACGACGTGCGTGTGCATGAGAAGGTGTATGAATGTGGAGGAAGCAAGAGAAGTATGCCAGGACAGAGTGGTGTGGCGTTATGAATCCTTTCTGCCTACCCATTCGGAAAATGATTGATGATTAGTTAGTTAGTTTCAAATCTGTATAATTTGTGTTTGCGCACGAAATTGCGGAGTTTTTCCATTTCCCGTAGGCGGCGTGTTTTCATAAATGATGACGTATCTCTCGACTTTTCAAATTGTATATGAAAAACGTGTTATCAAAACATTCGAACATTGTAATTTAAATACAGTAACGTAATTATTACTACTGGGAATTTTCCCTTCTGGCATGAATGCGAAGGAAGCAAATGATCGGAAGTGTGCTAGAACAGTGGTGAGGCGTTCTATCTTTACTGCCTACCCCTTCGGAAAATGACGTTATAATAAGTCACTTAGCTACCTACTTACAAAATTCCGTTTGAACCTTTCAGATAGGCAGATTCCGGTTTCCTATACTAAATCGTTGTTTCCGGTTGCACGCACGTCGATTATTGTCAGGCACCCCAGTCCTAGTAAGGTTCGGGGCAGTGCGCAACTGCGCACGAAACCACCCCCACCCCGTGCGGAGTGCGGAGTTAATGTTGCACTTTACATGCCGCGTGGGGTCGGTCGGCTGGCGGACTTTTTGCTTCTGTGTGCGTTCAACGAAATTGTTACTCTAGTAATGTGGATATGCTCGGTCAGCGGCTATTATTGATTTTTATCCGGCTTTTAATACAAATTTACAAGAATATTTTTAAAAAAAACTATGACGACGTATAATGTATGATATTCGAAATTAATTTAATATCGAATTTAAACGCCTTTGACACGTATTGTAATGGTACTCACTGGGAATTTTCTTAAACTTTGGTTTTCATTAGAAATATGTACAATTTTAAATAATTTAACAAAATGATCGTATTTTCGTATTTAATCGGTGTCGCAGTCGCATTTTTACTACGTTATTTTTAGGACCATATTTTCTTTGAAAATTACGTTCTTCTCTCGAGTATGTCTTTTTCTCGTTTTTATCTTTTAAATTGCGAATGTATGAAAATATGTATGTAGTAAATAACTAAAGGGGGTAAGTAAGTAAAAAACCGGCTGCAGATCGCGTGGCCCTCCACCTAGCTTCATCTCACAATATTGATTATTTTGCTGTTTGAACGTTTACTATCCAATTTGTTCAGCTGTCGCTAAATCGGCGTATTAGTTACAATTTCCATAAGATGTGGGAACCCTTTGTTTAATACTATCAATAATTATTTGAAATCCTTTTGTATATTAGCATCATTCACAAGAGGTCTTAGTTATTAAATTTAGTAGATAATATTATTACCGAAGGGATAAAGGAAAGCACCAGACGAAAACGATAGTGGAATGATCTGACACAGGCGAAACAGATGAAGTAACAAAATCTTCCTTCTCCTTTTCCCACTACCAACCAACGCTCTATGCAGCATTAAAGGAGGAAAAAGAAAATGAGGAGGAATCAGATTGTAAAAATACTTTATTTTTATTTCGTTTTCAATAAATCTTAAACATTGTATTAGTACATTTTTCCACCTTTGACAATTATACTTAACTGCCGATCGATATTTTGTGGAGTGAATAACTAAATGCTTGATCCCTGTAAACCACTTTTATCGGAAACAAATTATCTATTAACAGGCGTTACATACTGTCTGTCTCTAGAAAAACGTATATTATAACTACTACTTCTTTCCCTTATCCGCATCCAATGGTGCATAGGGCACTGCGTCGGTACACCGAGCGCGTTGTAGTTTATTTTGATCATTTTATTACATGAAGGTAAGATGATCAGTCACACGCTTCGGTACCAGTCCAAGGTATCATTAATATGAAAATCAAATGTAAATAAATATTTCAACCCTTACGGGAATCGAACCCACCCACGACCGTATATTATAAAATGACGCAAAAATACGTCAACAATGTTCTCGTTTTTCATGTTAGTGTTTTTCGTGTTTTCTTCGAAAATACTCCGTAAATTCGCGAAATGAATTCGGCGAAATTTTTTTTTTTAAATATCAAAATTAAACTTTTCGCAGTGGTTTTTTCCGGGAATTCCCGAACTTTACGGCATTTGAGCTCATCAATTGCCTAATATACTTTAGTTTACGACTCTAAAAATAATTGCCCATTTCTAAGCAACACCACCTTCCGCGGTGCGTAATAATAATTAATTAGATATAATATCTAACTCTGCACACTGAGATGATTGCATTACTTATGAGACCGTTATGTTTGCATTGCTTTGTTTAGTGATTCACTTTCAATTTGTTGCGCGAATTTCCGCCGAAAAACTGTAGATTTATGTATTTTAAAATTCGGTATGTGAACTCCATTTCTTCTAGGAACTGTGTGTTATGTGTTTTGTAGGTGCATTGTTTTGTAGAAAATTAACAATATATATATATCGCTAATGCATCTCTTCGTGTTACAAGCCCTTTTCGAACCACCGCCACCGTCCGTGGAGTTGATAGATACAAAAGATGTGATCGCCCCAGCGTTTTAGAATAGTTTTTTTAGCGAAAATTGTTCTTCACAAATCATCCATAAAAGCCAGTGGATAATGAATATCATAGTCATATTTATGATGTTTCGTCTGTTCATGGTAGATCAATGGGAATATTTATTTATTTATTTTATTTTATTGTTTTTACGCCCATAGGGCTTTTACATAGACATTTTTAAATGATTACACAGTTAGTAGGTAGCTATTCATTACCGCCAGAGATGGCATCCAGACACTGTTCCCTAAAATGCATTAGATTTGTGTTGAAAACATCAATATTGTTAGCATACTTGTTAGCCAGTGCGTGCATTCATCTAGTATTTAATAATAGTCGTAAATTAGTATTTATCATTATCATACATTATCCGTTCCCCATTTGGAGCCTAATATGGATTCCACAAACTGCTTCTGTTGTCATTTAACGCGGTGTTCCTTGTATTCCAGGGTGGGTACCCAGCCAAGCTCAAGAAGGTGCTCATAGTGACGGCGCCACTCTGGTTCAAGGCGCCCTTCAAGATCCTGCGGCTGTTCGTGCGCGAGAAGTTGCGCGAGCGCGTGTTCACCGTCAGCGTGCCGCAGCTCACGCAGCACGTCCCGCGCGCCGCGCTGCCGCGCAGCCTGGGCGGGCCGCTGCACGTGGACCATGCCGCTTGGTGAGTGTGTGTGTCTGGCCGCGCTGCTGGTCGCGCTGCCGGCCGCGCTGCTGGCCGCCCGCCACGCCCCCCCGCGAGAGTACGTACCCCACCCCCTACCTGGGTGCTGGGTGCTGGCTGCGGGCTGCCTTCTGTCCTCCGATATAACTTCATTCCGTACTTAGACCAAAGCGAAAGTACCGAATCAAGTTAGAGATATTGCATATACAAAGTCCCGCTACCCGCTTTCACTGTACATAGCGTCCTTCATGTGCTTCTACGGGGTTTAGGAGTGCCTAAGGGATCTGACTTGGGGTCAGTGCTGTACAATTTTCAATACTGATTTGATGACTGTTAGTGAATGCGAGACTTAGATTATTTCAAGCTTTGGTACTGTGTTTTTTTTAATGTTTAATAAGGAATGTATAGACAAATAATTGAGTAAACAATTTTTTCTGAAATGAATCTTAAG
The DNA here is from genome assembly GCA_022494985.1 of Micrasema minimum. Lineage (NCBI taxonomy): Eukaryota > Metazoa > Arthropoda > Insecta > Trichoptera > Brachycentridae > Micrasema > Micrasema minimum. The sequence goes on from JAGVSP010003871.1 coordinate 37,979, forward strand.
AATCCTGGCTGAGTGAGTTGATGTTTTTAAAAAGAAAATTGTCCACAAACTCAACGAAATCATTGTTTTTTTTAATACCTCGATCTGTAAGTACATAAACATCACAAAATATTATTTTCATTTAAAATAAATAATTTTGCCATTCATATGAATTTGTTGTCAAAATCAAAGTGGGCTGGTGCATTTTTCTGTTGTTTTCAAAGTGTGTTTTTATGAAATAGACAATTTTATTTGCTTGCTTTTGTATAAAATTTTCATTTGTATAATTATTTTCTTTAACCTATGGATCATTGTAACGTTAAATATTTTCAGGCTGCAATTCTGCGAGCGGAACTCCCTTGTCCCAGAGATTGTCGGGAACGGCAACATTGTCCAACGGGAGGGGGCGGCCCACAATACTATGACTTCAGACCACACCTGCGACGTGGAGGACAGAATAAAGGTGCCCCCTTTGTCCAATGGGGATGTCAAGATGCACATTGTCAATCACGCTGACAAAAAACACAACAATAACTCTAATGGAGACAGCGCCGGTGGGGACAAGCTCAAGGCGGGGAGCTCTGGAGATGAAGACGATTTGAAGATATCTCGTAAGTAACTCCACCGCGTGAAATATTGGTAAATCACTGCATTTTTAGTACTTGCTCAATATCAGATTATTGTGAAGCCAAAAATTGATGATTGATTTCCTACATTACTTTGTATAATGACCTAAAATGTTAAATTTATGTACATCATACTACTGTCCCAAAAAACATTGTAACGAGAGCCACATCATGCTGGATTCAGCGGAGATGATCAACAATATTTATACGGGACCGAAAATTGTAGTTACAGTCTGTCATCGAGTTATCTTATGTTTGCAAACAGGATTTTTTTTATTCAGGGTGTAACAGAAATCGATGTACAAGCGGGAAACCAGTGAATCTACATCATATTTGTAGTCGATTTTGTAGAAAATTTTTTTTGATTTGACCCTTAGTTTTTGAGAAAATTGGGTATGAAGTTGATTTTTTTTTCGAAGTTTTTGCAAATTGTTATCAAATATCGTGTATTTCGTCAAATTATACTATCCATAAAGAAAAAAAAATTAAAAAATGCCTTTTAATAAGAAATTGAGTAATTTTACTAAATCTGCCATACTTATGAAAACTTTTGTAAGAAAAAAAATATTTTTTTCAAGCTTAGATCAAAAAGTCATATTACACAATCGTCTCCAAATACGATGTAGATTCACCAGTTTTCGTGTTGTACTACGAGTTTTGTTACACCCTGTATAAAGCATTCATTATATCAATATCTGTATAGCGTAATTTCCATATTCGTAAATTCAGATGATCTAAAATTTTTATTGATTTATTTGTTGTTGCACCTTCCCAGCGGCGGGACACACGTGGTGCTCGGACGCGTCCAGCGTGTGCGGCTCGGCCTCGTCCGGCTTCTCGGACGACGACGTGCTGGCGGCCCCCCCTCCCGCGGGGCTCAGCCCCCCCGGCCTGCTGGCGCGGGTGCGCTCCCTGGGCCGCCCCGGCCTGGTGCAGCAGTACAACGAGATCAAGCAGAGCCCTCCCACGGGGACCTTTACACATACCAAGTGAGTGAAACTCTCCTCCTTTACACTAATAAGGAAATACTCATTGAATCCAGAATATGATTCCTATTTCTTTTAATAAACAACATTTTGAGTGTGTCCAAATACTTGAAAACGCCTAGATATCCATATTCCCTTCCAAATTTCTCGTCTCTGTTGAGATGTCAAATTGTAATTATTAGCCCGTAATGGGTGAAATCCAGTTTTTGTCTACAAGTATTTGGACACACTCAAAATGTTGTTTATAAAAATTAGCTGGTAAAAGTTATAAGCATAACAAATTGAAGATTCATCTTCAGGCTTTTCCTAGTAGGTGATATAATTCGGTAAGAATCTCACTTGCAATCATAAAGGTTTCTGCTAAAATGCTTAGATATTTTCTCAATGGATGACAGAGAGTGTTCACATGTGAAGCGTCACGCCATTTTATTGTGTATTGGCAGATATGGATATCAAATACTAGGTGAAATGGGGAATGTTGTAATACATCAAGTGGCCACTTAACCCAGCCAATGACAGGTCATAAGCCCTGTAAACGCCTACATATCCATATTCCCTTCCAAATTTCTCGTCTCTGTTGAGATGTCAAATTGTCCTATTTCTTTTCTTAACGCTTATGTTAGTTACTGAGTTTTGGTGGTTTTATCGATTTGTAATGTATGTTTGTAATTCCAGATTATTAAAGAATTTACCCAAGAACCGATACAACGATGTTCTGTGCTACGACCACTCCAGAGTTCTCCTGTCCCAGTTAGATGAAAATGACCCGTGTAGTGATTACATCAACGCCAACTATGTAGATGGATACAAGCAGAAAGATGCTTTTATATCAACTCAGGGTAAGTTGAAAGAGTGCTACTGTAAAATATTTTTCTACTGTTTATTTAAAATATCAGAATAATCTTAAAACGATGGATGCAGTAAATAAATAAAATTAACGTTTTTCCATTTATCTTTGTATGTAGGTAACTTATAATATACCACTGCACCAGTATTCAGTTTATCTACGATATTTATTATGTTATATGCCTATGTATCTAGATACTTAAGAGCTCCAAATTGTACAACATTGTTATACGTTTGTAAATAAATAAATGTATGAAAACAAAATAAGAAAACACAAAACCAGCAGTGCAAATGGTTTGTCAATCCGTTGGTAAGATTGCGAATTGTATCCCACTTATTTAATATTTTTTACAAACATATGTAGTACTGATGGTTTCTTATCTTATTTTACTACATTTACAGAAAAATATTTTCAGTAAAAATATACTTTTATTTATTATTTTAAAACAAAAACTATTTTAAAATGCTGAGAAAGGCCTAGAAAGACATGGCATGATCAAGTAAAACAAGTGCTTGAAAGTGGGTATGTTAGAAGTCGGAATAATCAATGTGCGCGCATGAGAAGATGTATGAATGTGGAGGAAGCAAGAGAAGTATGCCAGGACAGAGTGGTGTGGCGTTCTATCCTCTCTGCCTACCCCTTCAGGGAAATGGCGTGATGGTTAGTTAGTTAGTTAATTTTAACTGTTGACCAGTCGTAAAGGTAATCACTAAAATACAAGTAGTTTGTTAGTTAAATGAAGTTTGTTTTATTTTATAATTGTGGAAAATCACAAAGTGAGTGCTACGAACATTGAATAAATGATTATTGCTATTTACATGCATTATGCTATCAAACATTAACAGACAACCTATGTCCAACCACCGTGATCTAAAATCAATTTGAATTTTTAAATCTGGTACTTGCCAATGCCACGACCCTCCGGAGTTTCGCGGTCTCGTGATGTAATATAGATTAATTAACCAAGTGAATTATATTTTTTTGTTGGTGCGTCTGTTAGCGACTGGCTTACTGTCTTTACAACTTAAATGATTTAGGTCATATTATATTCTCAGAATATATTTATTTTCGTTGAAACGGTGGTTCATAGCTATAAAACAAATATGAAAAAAGTATTTGAAATAAATATTTCTTTAAATTTGTTTAACACACGAAGAGAATGTATAAAATAAATCACAATTGCAATTTACATTCATCAAATTAACTAACTAACTAACTATCACGCCATTTCCCCGAAGGGGTAGGCAGAGAGGATAGAACGCCACACCACTCTGTCCTGGCATACTTCTCTTGCTTCCTCCACATTCATACATCTTCTCATGCACACACGTCGATTATTCCGACTTCTTACATGCCCTTCATCAAATTACTTGAAAAAATTGTTGTTTATTCCAGGATGATAAGAGTCGTGGACCTGACTAATGTTTTAAAATTAGCATGCCGTATTAATATAAAACGTACCATAAATGAAATGTGTAAAAAGTGAAATTTGTGTACATTTAGGACCTCTGCCGAACACGTTTGGGGACTTCTGGCGCATGGTGTGGGAGCAGCACTCGCTGGTGATCGTGATGACGACGGGCACGGTGGAGCAGGGGAGGCCCAAGTGCGGCCAGTACTGGCCCCTGGCGCCCGGCACCGCGGCCAGCTACGGCGGCTTCTCCGTGCTCACGCAGACCGTGGAGGTCAACCCTGACTACCACGTCACCGAGATGCTGCTCACCAACCTCAAGGTTCAACCCGTCTATACTCCATATTATTATATTTACGACTTTTCAAAATAATTAATTTGTTTATTCTGCAAAGAAATGCACTTACTATAATGAAGTATACATGTTCTTACAATGCATTTGACACACAAGGAGTTACATACTTAAAAGTGAATTATTTTTCATTGAATTATTACTTCAGAAATGAAATATATGGTATGTTAAATTATGTGGTACAGTATTCGAGTCAATGAAATTGGTTCAAATATTGACTCAAAGAGTCTTGTAATATGCACATCATATTTAACAGCGAATAATGTTTATGTCTCTGTAAATAATAGTTACTATTGATAATGTTGTGTTAGACGGACGAGAGCCGCCCCGTGTCCCACTGGCAGTTTGTGCGGTGGCCGGACTACGGCGTGCCGGGCAGTGCGGGCGCCGTGCTGGGCTTCCTGGCTGGGGTCCGCGCGCGCCAGGAGCGCGGCCTGCGCGCGCTGGGCGACCGCTGGGCCGGCCACGCGCGCGGCCCGCCTATCATCGTGCACTGCTCGGCAGGCATCGGGAGGACAGGTATGTAGCTGGCCCCACCAACAGTACACCGTCTGTCAGAGTGTCTCAGCATACCTAGAGATCTAACTCCAGCAGGTCGAGATGCTCACACATTGTAATTGCTCTGGCTTCTCCGGAACGATAAACTTGTCCCCACCCACGCTAATCGACTAGCGACCTTTGTTAGAATTGAGTTAAATAGAAATTAATTTTTTTACAACTGTAAAAATCACTGATTTTAAAAAATTTTGTATCTTGGCCACGTACTTGCAGATGATAATAGAGACGACTCAGATATCGAAAGGCAGAGGAGGGCCATCTGCGTAAGGGCATCGATGTTAGCGAGACGCTTCACACTGTGTAGTGATGATGTGAAAAAAATTCTTTTTACATCGTACCTAACATCGATGTATACTGCTGAGCTGTGGACCGGATACACTCAGGCTGCATGGAACAAGCTGAGAGTTGTCTATAACAACGCATACAGACAACTCTTTGGGCTACCCAGGCACTGCAGTGCATCCGGAATGTTTACCACTGGACGCGTTAATTCCTTCCCGGCCCTCCTCCGTCAAAAGATCTGGAGCCTGTGGCAACGCCTAAAGATGACAAAAAACTCCCTTCTACAAGCTACAGCAGGGTGGATCCACTCGCCAATTTACAAAAGGTGGCTTCTAATGCTGAAGCCACCCTAAAAGAATACGATACTTTATTCATTTTCTTTGGCATTTTATGTTCACTTATTTTAAAGTTATTTTTGTATTATGTTATCTTATTATGTTTTACAAGTGTATTCTTTTATATGAACCTTGGAGGCTTGCACTCACCACCTCAAGGTTTGGAATAAAAACTTATTATTAAAAAGTATAAATTAGGTCATTCTAAAATTAGGTTTTTCAAATTTTGGAACATGCCCAGTTCATATTAGTATCTTTCACCAGTACTAAAGTAGCGATGGTGTTCCAGGCACCTTCTGTACGCTGGACATCTGCATCTCCAGCCTGGAAGACACTGGGCTGGTGGACATAAAGGGCACGGTGGAGAGGATCCGCTCCCAGCGAGCCTACTCCATCCAGATGCCGGACCAGTACGTGTTCTGCCACCTGGCCGTCATCCAGTACGCCCTTTCGCAGGGCTACCTGCAGTCTGCTGACCTCACGGGCTTCGACCAGGACAACGACGACTCGGACTAGACAGTGCGCCCTCTACTCTGGTGGAAACACTGACCACTCGGATTCCTCGATAAGATCCATTATGTGATGAAGACTTTGTATATGGATCCAGCCATTTGGTATGAATCTGTCGCCTCTGATGGATAATACGAGCTTTTTATGTGTTAAGTCCCTTCTGTATCTTTATCCGATAAGTATTGTGATTTGTAAAAATTGGCTCTCTTAGTGAATAATCTGTCCATTTGTGATTAAACCTTGCGGCGGCATATCTTTACTAAAATCCAAGGTAAACTTCTATTAGCTCGACATATAAAGTATTCAGGCGTGCCTCGGTATTCTACATGATAAGATGCCCTAATTGAATGAGAATAATAAAGGATGCATTTAAATTAACTTTGTAGGTAATAAACAAAATGAGGGTTCTTCCGATGAAGGGACTCCGACTGAGTGACAAAGTGAAGTGTTATAATAGTTACGTTTGACGATGGAATACTTTGGTCCAATCTGCGAGGTGTAAGATAATCATAAGGAAATTCTGACGTGATGTGACTTAGATTTCGCATAAGAAACTTTTTATACACGAACATTAAGCATTAAGTATTTTTTAAAGGAGAAGACTCCATTTTATGTATGGAAACCTGGATGTGTGTGTGCGGGCGGTAGGCACGCGAGGACTCCCCGTGGGTTGATATATTTTTGTAAGTGTTATATTTACCGGTAACCTTTGTGGAAATGCCTAAACACAAATATTCCTAAGTGTTTCGCTCCCTCGGTACCGATAATGCAGCCAGTTTAGAGACTACTGATGTATTTTGATTGAGGATCAACTTAGGATCTAACAGGTAACCTTCCCTTCCGGCTCCCATTGGCTCGTATGACTCGCATACTACGCGTAACTTGGACTAGATGATAGTACCTCTTGTATTTGGCCAGCCAAGACTGATTACATCCTTCACACTGATTCCTAGGATCCAACTTACTGAATAATATTAAGTATAGATAAATCGATGATTGAGTTGGCATTTATTTTATAGAACTCCATAATATATTATTTAAATCTAATTTGATTTTGGTTCTTTGTTTATTTTTATTTAGTAACAGCTGTGTCAACCTGTCCAGGCTGTGACAGTTTGAAAATGCCCTGACATGGCGAAACAGCTGTCACTAAATAAAATAAACAAATAGAACCAAAATGGAGTTTTATTTAAATAATATAGATAAATCATCCAATCACACACCTGCATCTCCTTAGGTAAATTCTCACATCCTTCACGTCATTCTAGCACAAGTCACCCCTTCCCCTTCCCCTTTACACTGGAAGATCATTTTATTCTAGTGAATACTTTCATTATTATTTACAATATTGTTTATCAATTTGCACTTCTGCGTATAAGTAAAAAGTTAATATCTCGAGTAAGTGTTAGTACCTTACTGAAAATCTAAAATCTTTATTATATTATGTAGGTACAGTTGAATAAAAATGTATTCTAGTAAGTACTACCATTGCTATGTAAACATAACAAAGTTTTGTGTATTTTTGTAATAATTGATTTATAGTTTACTAAACTCTTCTCCTTCTCCATACATAATGTACCGGAGTATAATATCATGTCTTATGATGGACTTTCATTCCAATATTAGAATTATACTTTTGTAACCAACCTGTGATTCTATCCGCAACTGGCCAGCCACAAAATGAGAAACTTTCCCGTCAAATAAATTCATTTTGATAACAGCGTCGATGTAATCACAGAAAGTGCAGAAGATGACTCCGCAAGTAGTGAATAGGTAGGTAGATTGTAAAATGCTATGTTTTGTATTATATTCATCACAGATTTGTAAATTAAATATATCTAAATTTATAAATATTTTGCATACTTGATTTTATTAATAAATGTCAATATTGTCTTGAAAAATTAAAAACCTTCACTTATTTTTCAAACAAAAATATCTTGGCGTATTGTTAATTCGTAATAATGAAAATATATGCAACATTTTGTTAAGTGTTTTTGGGCTAAATAAAATTGCTACTATAAAAAAATATTTATTATACCAACTTCAAGATCCGGAGAGCCTCGACAAATAAATCATATCATTAATCTACATGCATATTCAATAATCCTCATTACGTTTATTTCATCTGTGTGGTAACAAATGCATTGACTGAAAATTTCCATTTGCCACTGTTCTCTAATGTTTTAGCATAAAATGTAATTTTCCAATAACCTCCAATACTTAGTAATATACTTGTCATTAAATATCCTTTATTTCATATAAATTGGCAGCTGTATATATTTTAAGGCGATGGTCGTAACATCATTAACAATGTAGCTAAATATTGCCTCTTGATTCATTGTGTAAATTTCACCTAGTTTCAATATTTTGTGTGACTGCCGAAATGTGAATAAAATACTATTATTTGGATGAAAAGCCCAATACAACAAAAAAAAAATTGTTACTGATAGATAAGCCAATAAATAGTTGATTAAGAATCAAAAGAGTTTTGTATAATATATTGCGAGCTCTTCCTCTTTAGCAGCTTTTTTTGCATTTGGATTGGTCTTCTTTTTTCCTTTTTATGTTATTAACCCTGCGTTCGTCGCTAGGCAAATACGTACACAAACGGTCGCTACCGGGTAAAAATTACCACATTTTTTCATGGCTCCTTTTCGGAACACAGGTATTTTTTATTTTAACTTTGGTATTTTATTTTGTTTATTTGAACAATGAGCTTCAAATAAAAGGCTACTTTTATGATAAATAACGTATTTACTTATATTTAAGGCACACATATTAAAGAGATCCAAATTTTCAAGTATTTTCTAAATAATCTTAAAAACATAACAATAATGTATTTTTTTGAGTTGCGAATTGCGCAGAAAAAAAGATACACGTGTTTTTATTACCTGTGTGGTATTTTTTACCCAGTAGCGACACTAAAACGACAGTTAAACAGGTGAGCTTTTGTTTCCGGTGGGGTGTTAACTAGTCTGATGATAAAACTAGTTTCCTTTTGTTATGGGTTCAGAAGTAATCTGATAGACACAGAAAAACCTGTGTTTATTATTTCTCCAAATCTCTTGTTTACTCGCATTGTTTTTGCAATGCATTTGTACCAAATAAAAGAAAATATGTCCACAAAATCAGAGCCATTATCCTAATTGTGATTTGAATTCTCTATAAATAATCACCACGATTATTTCCTACGTCCTACTCCTGTACAAATTTATTTATTTAGTGATTTAAACACTACCATATTTTCTATATTTTGCACTTTGTGATAATTTGTTTATTTGGATTCATTATTTTAATTATATTTAATCAAGATAAATAATGGTGTATATAAAATCGATTGCTTAAGAAAAATCATAAATGACCTTAAAATAATTGTGGTGATTATTGTGAATTGTTTGTAAATTTAAATATATAGTATTTAATTGTTTTGAATATTTTATCCAGTCTTAATGATTATGGTTCACTAGGATTAGTTAGATATCAAATAATTCTGTTTTTCCTCTGTAAATAGATACAATTGTATGCCAAGTTTTCCCTATGTGTGAAATAAACCGTAATATATTCCTTTAAAAAGGTTTCATTTTTTTACTTCTTTACTTTCTGACTTGAATGTCAATTTATGTTCTATTTCAAACATGTCTTTAGTAATCAATCAATCTATCATCCATTGATTGACAATGAGTTATTTTAGAAGCAGGTACCCGAAATATCATTCTCAATTCCAAAATCGAAGAATACAATTATATGGAGAAACGATCACTTGGCAAGTGGCATCATTTCCTCTTAATATTAGTAATAACAATTTGTGTAAGGCATCTTCATAAGTTCGTAAAATGACTTGATACCTTGTAAAGGAAGGTGTACTGAGGGATCGATCCCACCTCCACCCTCGACTGTTATAGAGTCCTTGGGGACTCTGTCAGACGGGCAGTATTTTATGCAGGACTTTAAATTTTTGTTGTTACAAATGCATAAGCAAATTGCAGGGCCAAAGTTTCCAACAGCATCGATCAAGTCAAATGAAAATCTCAATGCCGCCACCCTTACGATCCCTCAGTGTCTCCGCATTGAAATACTTTTCTTTCTTTATTCATATAGAAAAACACGAATACAGTCAATAAAATCAACAAAATTTGCCGTATAAGCTTAAAAAATGCAAAAGAAAAAGGTGTAAAATAAACGGAAAAAAATGACAAATAATTTAAACAAGTCACCCAAGGGAAGGATTCCGACAATGGAGACCAAGGGGAGGTGTAGTAACATATAGCTTGGAAACCACCGCATTAAGGGAAAATATACTCAACAGCAGTCTCTTCCAACTTCTTCTGTCCTGGACAACTGCCACCAAATTAAACTCTTCTATTAGCTGGGTGCAAGCATATAAAATTCTGCAACATCAAATTAATAATTTAATCTACTTCTAAATTCTAGATCGACATTTTGTTTTATGATGGACCAAAATTAAGTGAGGTTGAAACTTGAAACAAAGTGTTTTGATTTAATTTCAGAAAGCTACCTCCACCGCGATCACCAGAGTGTATAATCTACATGTAGGTTGACATAAACTATAAATTTTACAAATAATGAACATAATGTGTGTTAACCTAAATCCAATCAACGATAATAAATAATTTCCACATACCTTTTCACTTGATAATCAAGTTGAGTATTAATACTCTTAGGTTTCTTGTTTTCATTGGTCCATAATTAAAATTTGTGCTCAGAAGTGCTACAGGAGTAAAATATTTACAATACAACAAAAGGCTATATTTTGGTATGAGGCTAAAAATTAATATTTTCCCTTGCATTTTTTATTTTCCTTTGCAAAAATTTTCCGGAAACAAAAGTTGCGATTGAAGAAATTCATGGTTAATTATTTACTTAGTTCAAAATTAGAAACATTATTTTATAAAACAATAAACATCGTAAGTCGTAGGTACTTTTAAAAACTAATGTAATCAATTTATTTTCTCACTATCTTTTGCATATAAAATGCACTTAATTTAAACAAATATAAATTCGGTATTTTCATATTGTTATTTCATAAATGATACTCTTTATCATTTTACAAAAGCAAATTATTTTTTTAATGATACAGTTCCTACTTGCATAATAAAAATAACAAATAGTTAATAAATCAGCCACACGCACACACCCACTGAGTGGCGCTAGTGTTCTCGTTTTAAGAATGTCAGAAATCTAATATGGCTGATGCGGAAACCGACGAAAACATTCAAAACGAGAAGAGAATGTCGCCGAATGGGCCGCGAAGTGTAACAATTTATAAAACAGAAACAGGATTTGGATTTAAATGTAGTCGTGTGGGGGGGGGGGGGGGGGGGGGGGGGGGGGGGGGGGGGGGGGGGGGGGGGGGGGTTGGGGGGGGGGGGGGGGGGGGGGGGGGGGGGGGGGGGGGGAAGTTGGGGGTCCGAGCTGGGTCAGCTGCGGTCAATAAACGGAGAACTGTATGCGCCCCTTCAGCATGTCAGTGCAGTGTTAGAAAAAGGGGCTGCTGAGCAAGCTGGAATCCGGAAAGGAGACCGCATATTGGAAGTGTAAGTACAATTCTCTCCTCCTTCCCTTTGATTGTAGACAACGGCTCCCTGAATTTGTGCATTTTGGCTTGACCGTGTCCACATAACATCATCGCATGTGTCAAATGTCACCTGGGCATAGTCGTATGTTTTGTTTTATGCGACTTATTTCCCATGATCGGCTCATTTAAACCGCAACTTTATATCCCGGCGGCTATCCTCGCCCGTTCAGTTATTATTGCCAATTGACACTATTATCCTCTTCACTCCTTATACACGCAGTTTTTTATTAATGAGACAGAAATCAAACGTGTCTTATTGACATCTTGAGCTATTAACATTTTTATTTATTGTCCACCGTTACGTGTTTTGAGGAATAAACACCGCAATTTAAATGGAATAGCATTTTGTATTTTGAATACATCAGAAACAGTTTATCCTAGGTATGATCCAGCTTAGGAATGGAATGAGCAATATGTTAGTAGATAACACAAACAATGCTAATTGTAGTTATTATTGTTCTACAATTACACAACGTAGGAGAAATGAGTGTGAGAAATGGAGCAACTTTATTATTGAGTAGTATTTGTGGCACTAGATGATAATGTCCCCACGAAGCTAAACAGCTGTTAAAGCTCTTGCTATAGATATAATACACATTCCTGCTTTTTAAAAAGTATTACAAAGAAATTGTTTTGCTGCTAAAGATAAATTGATTGCTGTCAGAACCAATCAAATATTAGTTGGAATGATCAACAGATTGTTGAAAAACGTTTTTATGTTTACTGCGCCAGTTTTCTTTTGACTTGATCGATGCTGTCGCCCTCTTGACTTAACTTCACTTGGAAACTTTGGCCCTGCAATTTGCTTATGCATTTGCAACAGCAAGAATTTAAAAGTCCTGCATAAAATAGCGTGACTGACAGAGAGTCCCCCAAGGACTCTATAACAGTCGGGTGGAGGTGGGACGATCCCTCAGTGCGCCAGAGTTGTGGTGAAGTGGGATTCGAACCTAGAGATTCCAATCTGGAGTCCGCGACTTTACCGCTATGGTATGAAGACACTAAATATTTCACATGTGATACCTTGGACTGGCACTGAAGTATAATACTGAGTAATAAAATGATCAAGATACACTACTGCACACTTGGATTTCCAATGCAGTGCCCTATGCACCATTGGGTGTGGATCAGGGAAAATATGTAGTAAGTAGTACATAGTATGAATACTACTTTGCGTGTATCGATGGCCTATATCTACATGGAGACAACTCAAAATACCAATTTCAGAAGGACTTTTATAATTGACAAGAATGGAAATTGTAACCAGCTAACGATAATTCTGACTTCTCATGATGACCACTTTCAAGCACTTGTCCTTGATCATGCCATGTCTTTTTTTCTGCAAACTTCTAGATTCTTTCGACTTCTACATCTAGGCAACACTTGCATCAATATTGTTCAAGAATTTTTAGCCGTTAGGTAGTAAATAGGTAGTAAAGATATACATCTAATACCATCTATTATTTTCCATCATATATTTCAAGTGTTAAAGTTATGTTTGTATGTGTTCATGTAAATTGTTCAAACAAATGGCAAAGCTAGTGATACTTAATTGCCCGATGTTTTTACAGTTCGAGAGGTAAAAAAAACATTTAAAGTCGTAGCGAATCGTCTCTATGTGACTGCTAACAGCCCAAACCGCTTTACTAATGATGTCATAAATGTTCCCAGAATATATTTATTTTGTCGAGGCCATAATTCTTAGTGCGAAACAAATATTATTTAATGTTTCCAGCCGAAAGAGAGTTCCCCAGGACTCAACAGCTGGGGTGGTGGATGGTGGTTTCGTAATCCCAACCCTCTGTCAGGCACAATTTTTGTTCTACGGTTATTTTTACGGTGTTATAGCTGTTTCGCCTGACGCCTTAACCAGAAACAGTTAATAATTTACAGGTTTCGAAACAAAATCATTCTATTAATACCTTGAGTTTTATATACCAATTTTTATATGACCTTACCTGGAGGTTAAGTTTGGAAGGAGAAATCCCCTTTCTTAATTCCTAGTTTTGTAATATTTTGGAAATATATTCTAACTCCACACAAAATGGAGGATAAGAAACCAGGAATGGAACAAAGTTTCGCCGTAAGCTGGTTGAAGTTATATAGTAGTGAATATAGACGGTATAATTCCAAGTTCCCGATACTGGATTCCTATAGGGGGCAGGAAGTAGCGATCTTTACAATACGAACCTACGAAAGGTGCACACACTCGCCGCCTAAATTATTGTAATCGCTTTATTTATCTGGCTTACCGCAAACGCTCTCTGACACGCACCAACGCAGCCCCAGAGCATTCCAGACGTCGAGAATTGCTTCATTTTGTGCTTCAGTTTGTGACTAATTTAGGAGAGGTACCTACATCCACTGAAATCATAATTTACTAATTTTGGATAGGAACATTGATAATCCATTTTCGCAATTAAATTTAATCCTGTATTCTTCAATAATTATAGTCGGTCTATTTTCGACGACTTTCAATATTTAAAGTTATTTTTTTTACGATTCCGATGATCACTATTTTGTTTATAAGGGTAGTAAATAAATAATCGATCTAAATTGTACGTAAACTGCTGTTTTTCTTTGAATCCTATCACGGAATATGAGTGTATGATTTTTATAATTTAGGTAAGGAGTGTACTGCGAATGGCACTACAGACTACACCTGCCGGGGTCTGTAGGTACTAGGTGCGGTACACCGATACAGTGGTGACTGGGACGCTGTACACTGGACAGTGGACAGTGGACAGTGGTATCTACTGTACACCGCGGGGACCGCGGGTGGCCAACCGGTCCATCGCGACACGATTTTGGGACAAAATAATATATTTTGGGTGCGGATAAGGGAAAGTAGTATTAGTTGTAGTAAAGATTTTCCCTAGGTATGATAACACGAAACGTTTCTACGATCATCAAAGAAAATCCTTAATTATGACTAGAAGCAATAGAGAATGACTTTCCATCGTAGAGAAATTCCTTTTTGTGTTGGATTACATATGGAATATACGTAGGTACTCTTAACGCCGACTTTCTGGGCTAGTATAAAGTACAAGAGTTGTCGCATGTAGGTATTGATCGGAAGATAAAGCCTATGATACTTCCGTTTACCGTTATAATAACAGCCCTGGGCCCAGATTACAAACCTAACTTCATTGATGTGTATTGCAGTTGTGACGCGTAATTGATAAAATCTCTTTGAAATTTACCGATTACTATAATATACTCGTCACAACTGCGATGCTTGTCATTTGGGTCCTGGACGACTCGCAAAAAGATGGAGAGACAGCTGGGAGTCGACATCCCCAGAGGCAGCGTCGAACCCTTGGGTCTAATTTAAGAATAACTTTTCACGTTAAATGAGGTCGTCCTCGAATTTTTATAAGAAAGAAAAGACGGTGAGATTAGTTAATTGGTCGATCATGTTGTGTGTTAAAGTCGGCCACCCCTGCTCTATACTCGTCCCAATGTATAGGAAGTGTAGGTGTGTTGTATGGTGTAGAGTACCTACAGACCTACAGAGTACCCCCGGAACAGGTTCCCTGTGCTGGTCGTGTGAAAATCCTAATCTCCCCTCAATATTATTATTATATGCCGGTTTACGTAATCCACGTGAAACTTGTCCACCTTCTCGACACTCGCTTTAATACTTTTCATAATCATTGCCTTGCTTCATGAAAAGAGCGCTTTACACTGTTTTACTCTATGCTCCCTACCAAGACTTGTATTGTTTATTAATGTTTCTCTGAGGGTAGGTTCCAAGTGCATTAGATGCATTTTCAATCTACGTCACCCGGTTAAAGACAAACTGTAGGTACTTTTATACCTTGGTCCTTCGAACCGGGTATATTAATTTTAATGCCGCAGAATTCATAGACTTGGCAGTATTATTATGTCCTAAAAGTAAAACATTTTCAATCGTCTCTGTCTACTTTATAAGATGTAAAATTCTGACAAATACGTAGGGGCTATTTCTTTGAAGAATTTAGATCAGAAAAATAAATACTGGTTGATGACGAATAGTTATTTGTAGTCTTTTCATCTGGTGCCAGTCTCGCTGTGATTTGATTCATGCTTCACTGAATATCGACTGTATTTTATCTCTTTGGAAAAAAAAAACTCATCGCAGTAATCTAAATGCGAGGCGACATCGGTATTTAGTACAGTAATAAATTGTGATTGAATTATCTTGAATAACGAGTGTAACAATAGCGACGGATTATGCTGGAAGGTTTGAGCGGAGGTAGATTACCTATTATATCCCGAGAACGCGAAATTTTCAGCGAGAGCCACAAAGGAGCCTTTAGTGAATAATTCGCTCTTCCCATAGTGGCCTATGCATCATTTGGTGCGGATAAGGGAAAGTAGTATTAGTAGTGGTATATTGCAAATAATAAACCCATATTTCAGTTAATTACAATCATCTCCATATAAAATTATCGGGTTAAATTATCTTAATTTGCCAACAATTATTCAGCTACCCCACCATGAAATATAGTTTGGTATTGAACTAAGTATTACATGTTTATAATAAGAATGGATAAATCGACTATTTTATAATATTTCGTTCATTGTTTTAACGTGTAAAAATACAGTAGAATATAGAAGTGAACAACTCTATGTTTTGTACGAAATGTTGGACCGTAATTTCTATTTGATATAATAAACGGATAATTTGTTTTTAACAACATTTTGAATGTATACAAATACTTGTAGACAAATTACTGGATTATACCCATGTTGGGCTGATATCAGATATTATTGATATCCCAACAGAGACAGAGAAAGTCTGGAAACGAATGTGGATTATCTGGGCGTTTACAGTTTGATATACAGATAAAGTAGTTTTAAAAATTTGTTGTCATATATGGTTATCAGATGATGAGCGGAATGGGGAATGTTGTAGTACATCAAGTGGCCACTTAACCCAGCCAATGACAAGTCATAAGCCCTGTAAACGCCTAGATAATCCACATTCGTTTCCAGAGTTTCTCTGTCTCTGTTGGGATATCAATAATATCTGATAATTTGTTATTTATTACATTTTCTCGTTTTGCGATATCGATATTCAGTTTAATAAATGAACCAACTGTTGTGTGTGATATTGCAGTGGGAATATTAGAGTTGCCAGTTCAGCTGCTAATCATCTTGGCTTGTGAGTACTTTCGAGTAGAGAATACCCCTAATTGCTCGTAATGGACTACTGGCCTAGCGCCTGTAGCTCGATCACAGATCACTATCGACGCGGTAATAAGCGACGTGATAACGATTTCTTACCATGGATGTTTAACGTTTTCGCGATCACAATGGAACACGCGTTAAAAGTTATCGATCGGGATTATTAAACGAGCGCATCAAGTCGCGAGCCATTTCCCGAGATATATCTTCTTCGCACATATCTTCTTTCAATCTTTCTCGAGTGCCGTATTGCATTTAGCCGGCGTTCGGCAAGCCAAATATTGAGAAAAGCAGTCGACATAATAAACAATCCGACACGCGCGTTGACTTTCTCGATTTGACGTTTGACGTTTAGCCGCGATATTTATTATCATCTATGGTGCTCGGCAACGCGAACGTGGTATGAACGTATGTTCATTGTGATCGGTCAAATGGTTAGCGTTAGCACGTGGTTAGCACGTTTTTAACTACGTCGATAGTTATCTGTGATTGAGCTCCTGGGATTGGTAGTGATGGCCGTGACAATGGGTCAGCTTGTAATTAGCGCAGATAGTCGGAATATTGAGCCCTCGTTCCTTTAATATTACTTTTCTGGCCTGTAGATACGTACATGGTATAGTACACGTTGAGCAGAACCGTGGATATATTCACAAGACTACTTCATTTTTTTCAGTCATCGTAGTCTAGCGTATTATGTATTGTCACTATAAAAGCACTTCTTCTATATGAACTTTTCTCTCGAAAATCGTGGCCCCTCGATGAATTGGGTTCTTTCCGATTTTTTATTTTTTATTTAAAAAATGGATTAATTTTTTTTTTTACGATGTCATATGAATTTTCTAGCGCGGTTAGAAATAGCACTTTTTCAAATCGCTCGCAAAATCCTCCATTTGGCGCGCATGCGGTGTGACGTCACAGCAATATGGGCCCTCACTACGGAATGAATTTCGCGCCTTTCACGGTGGACGGGTATGACGTCATTAGCCAATAACGGGCGTTAAAAATCATTCGTATTTTCGTGTTTTTAAAACATAAATTTATAAATGAAAACAAAATTTTTGATCGTTGCGTTTTATATCGTTGGATTTGTAAAAATATACTTTAAATATTTATAACGTTTTCAAGGATATTCATGCTATCGGGAAGAACTCTATTCAATACACCACCGGCACCTGTACTTTCCTTTAATGTACCTACATAAATATTTCTCAGGGTCTCCACTGTGGATAGATTTTTTGAATAGAAAGAAATCTTTGCAATATTGAAATATTCGCACATATTTCAATTTGAAAGTACTATTTTCAATAAAACCTAAGCGGCTTGTGCTTGAAAATAGGAATCGTGTCTTGGCGGAGTGGAGATTAGAACCGCAGATCTCTAGACTCAGAAACAGCGGCACTCCACTGGGCCACCACCCCAAGCATAACATACTCTACCACTGTTAATTTGGGCCGACCACTGTTAATATGGAAACAATGACAATTATAATACATAAGCCGAGACAGTGGTAGGGGCAATGAAAGCATTTGTTCGCGTACATAACGTAAATTCATCCGTATTTTTATCACACTAACAATCTTAAAATCGCGGTTTAGCTTGTTGAAAATATCGGTAGAGTTGGCTGGACTGAAAAAAGACTCAATAGTCTTTAAAGCAGTCTAGGGAAAGGGTGGGGCTTTCATTGGGCCACCACCCACCCGTTCAGTAATAAAATATGTACATTGTACAATGTACATGAACATAATATGACTTAAATCAATAATTTAATATTTATTTTAATTGTAAAATTAATTTTATTGGTTGTGGACTTAATTTTCGACCCCTCAACTAGACTGGTGTTTTTATTAATTTTTTTTGCATAAATATTATAGATTTCACAAACTGCCCCAAGGTGATTTTCGTTAGTATTAAATTAATAAAAACGTATTTAGTAGCCAATCAAACAATCATATGAAATTTATAAGAATATCATATATTATTATTATAGCTTTCAACAGGTAGATACTAAATATATTATTATTGTTTATTATGTGGGAACAACAGGCTTATACGACTAGAATAAATTTTATTGTTTCCAAGAATATATTTCATTATGTATGAATTCTGTTTTCTAAAATACGTTAAGTATGTAAATGAAGTCAGAGATTTATAGAAATCTTGTTTCCAGGATCATATTAACCGAACTCAATATAGTCCCTACGTCATGCGTCAGTACTCGTGTATCGCCAAGTCTATACATGTAAATATTACGCTTCCTGTATTTTTATTGACTCGTATAGTCTTTATTACGAATCGATAAAAAAAAATCAGAAAGCGGGCGAATTAGGATCTACAGATTACTAGCAAAAAGGTAGATAGAGCATCTAGCATTATATTCCATGACCGAATATTATCAATAATATGTGCTTAGATACTTGTTTTAGATCATGTTTTCCCGTAAAGTTCCTTTAAACGATGCTTTTAGCATGCAGATAAAAAATATTTAATTTTTATTTTTATAAATGGAAATACAAATCCCATTAATTATAATAAACTGTATGTTAGTGATTTGAAAACTCGAATAAAAGGATTGATTACAATATACAGTCCTCAGTACAAATAACCATGAATCATTTGGAATTCACAAACTGATTAAGGCATACTTTGTGTATTAATCAACGCGTTAGTCAAGCACAAATAATATTATGGTTTAGTTTGGCGAGCTTATCATGTTTACTGAATATCTATGTTTATATTACTAACAACAGGACGAATCGAATCAATCCCATCTCGAAATAACCTCCCTGCGATATTTCCCTTATAATTCTCCAATAATTGGATTTCCACAACAATGTATAAGGACTGATAATAATCTAGAAAAAGGATACTGAAAAGGGATCTGAAGGAATCCTGAAACTAAGATGGATGTTTACGTCCAAAGAGTTCATTAAAATAACTGTATATATTGTTAAAACCGTACTTTTCTAAGGAAACTAATTTATGTTAGCTTACCTAAAGTCATTATAAAATAATCGATACACAACACATAACATAATAAGTACTTAATTAACATTTATTAAAAGCATACTTAATAAAAAGGCAATCTCTTGTGCCTGGCGTAGGATATAAGTACTCTATAGTTATATTTATATATTTTTTAAATCAATAAGTAATATCATAGTTAAAATAAATATATTATTTTTTATTGATACCCCAACAGAGACAGAGAAACTCTGGAAACGAATGTGGATTATCTAGGCGTTTACAGGGCTTATGACCTGTTATTGGCTGGGTTAAGTGGCCACTTGATGTTTTACAACATTCCCCATTCCGCCCATCATCTGATAACCATATATTATGACAAATTTTTGAAACTTATATTATATTGAACTCGCGTTCGTAATATCACATTACAAGTGAATTTTTCACTGGTGACATTTGTTGTGAATATTGTTAAGCATTTTTTGCAATCAATCTTAATTGGTGTAGGTAAGGCTCATCCGAACTGAATTACTTACTAGAAAACGCCTGAAGATGTCTCTCCAATTTTTATTTGCTTTATATTTTAACCAGTAAACCTTTTTAACAACATTTTGAATGTGTACAAATACTTGTAGACAAATTATTGGATTTGGATTGATTAATGAATTTGTCTACAAGTATTTGTACATATTCAAAATGTTGTTAATATTATTTTTTTGCTATTTTTCTTATATCAGAAACTTAGTCGCCAGAAGATCGATACAGGTGTAAAAAATGTGTCCAATTCTATGGACACATCCGCGTCTCCCCTATCCGACTTCCGAAATATTTTATACCTCAGTGAAGTGGTAAGTGGCTACCTAGGTCAGATACTACCACCACAGTTTTAGTCACTTTGTACTCTGCAGGTGAAGCACGCCCCTGGTGGTGACGTCACACGCTGAAATACTGAGATAGCGAGTCTTCCACTTGACCCGAATACCCCGCTTGCTATCTCTAGATCTGGCAAGTGGCAAGTTTCTCATACACACCGGCGGCGGCGCACTGTAGTGTCTTCACAGCCAACTGGCCACAATATCCTGCATATCCAAGTGTCCTGTTATCAGCTCCTATTGCCTGTTATCTCTAGACCTGGCAAGTGGCAAGTTTCTCATACACACCGGCGGCGGCGTACTGTAGTGTCTTCACAGGCAACTGGCCACAATATCCTGCATATCCAAGTGTCCTGTTATCAGCTCCTATTGCCTGTTATCTCTAGACCTGGCAAGTGGCGAGTTTCTGTAAACCAAGGCTTCAAGACACACTAGAGCTAGAGTCGCTCTTATTGCCTGCTATCTCGCGTGAAACGGTGAGCTGCTGTAACAGGTCACTTTTCTCTACACTAGAGTGCCCAGTTGGGGTAGTATTGCCTATCGTCTGACCTAGTTAGTGAGAGAGGCAAGCGTCTCCTCCATCCTCATTATCTAGCTACAGTGTCCTTATCCAGGCTCTGCCTTCTCCATGTTGTGTACTCTTGTGCATCTTATCTGGCGTGAAGTGGCGAGTGGCTGTAACATACCACAATAGGGTTCTTCCCGATAGCATGAATATCCTTGAAAAACGTTATAAATATTTAAAGAATATTTTTTCAAATCCAACGATATAAAACACAATGATCAAAAATTACACAGGTCAAAAAATTTTTTTTTTTTTGAGTCTTTTATTTAGTGATTATTTTCTGATTATATAAATGGAAAAGTAAACAGGAATCCATTAATAATAAATAAAATTTGCTTTTGTACTTTTTATTGTATGTAATTTTATGTATGTATTTATGTAATTTTAAATATGATTAACATTGAAAAATAGACCTTTTCCATAAATGTTGAAATTTCGTTCTGGTATCTACAAAAGCAAACTTTATTAGATAAAAATATTTTTTCTTTCTTTAGTTTGGCATAAGTAATCAAAATCAGAGGTACAGAACTCAGACTCAAAAATCGTGTTGACCTGTGTTATGTTTTCATTCATAAACACGAAAATACGAATGATTTTTAACGCCCGTTATTGGCTAATGACGTCATACCCGTCCACCGTGAAAGGCGTGAAATTCATTCCGTAGTGAGATTTTGCGAGCTTACCCCCCTTTAAATGTTTTTAAAAAAAAATGTGAAAGGTTTATTAGTGTCTCCTAGCCCCGGTATTACCCCAGTGAGGGGAGTACCCGGGGGGATGCTCCCCCCTCCGCCTTTGGGGGGCCGGTGCCGGGCGGGCATGAGGGGCCCCCTACAAAGCGTCCGCCGCGGATTTAAAAAAAACCGTCCCCCTTGAAGAACCCCTTTTTTTTAAAACCGGGAGGTTATAAGGTTATTATGTCCCTCCCTGGTTCACGCCGTAATCTGGCACCCGGGGGGTTAAGGGTAATGGGCTTTCCCGGCCCGGGCCTGCCCAGGGCTGGGGGGGGGGGGCCCCCGAAAAACCCGGCCCCGCGGGTTGCAAATTCCGCCCGGGGACCCCCGTTTCACCGTGGAGGGTAAATATTTTTGGGCTCCTAAGCCCGGTTTTCCCCCCATGAGGGGAGGGCAGGGGGGCCCCCTAGCCCGACAACGCCCCCGGCCCAAATTCCGGGGGGGCCCCCCCCGGGGAGGGCCCCCCAAGCTTTCCGGGCCGGGTAAAAAACCCTTTCCCCCGTTTGAAGCCTGGGGATTAAAGGATTATAATTT
>JAGVSP010003872.1:0-47303 GCA_022494985.1 Micrasema minimum
TAATATTTCGAATATAAATTGATATAATATATATAATATGAATGGCAGGTCACAGCTCACACCGACTGCCACATTTCTGTCCCAGGTACGTCTTTCTATGTTTCTTTATCCTTCCTATGTCAAGAAATCAATTTTTTAAAAATCGTTTCAATGAAACGGTACCGAAACCAAAATCGTATTTTTGCGATTTCGCAAAAGTTGTCTTTTCGGAGTTAGCGCAGTTTAGTATTCATGGTGCGATATTTATTTTAGTATAACTATTGACTCCTGCATTGGTATGCGAAAAGGATCCAGTGCCGTGTAACACTTGTATAATATTTGATTTCTCTACATTCATGCACGCACGCCATTGCACGCAAGCAATAAGCCCGCCCTTGTGCACTTAGTTATAAATAAAGAAATAATTGTCTTGACGTCATTTTTCCATATCCGCTCCCATGGAGCATATGGATTCCACAAACTGCTTCCAATCCGAGCAATCAGCCAATAGTTCCCGTTCTGTACTCCTAAGTCCGGTGCACGTCCCGTAGCTCTGCAAGATGCTCATTTTACGTACCTATTACACATAAACATTATAGTACACATACGTACTGAACGACTAAATTTGGAAATAAAAAGGTGGAAATAAAAGGCGTGGAGTGAGATGTAATAAATAACGAATTGTAATCCGAAATCAGCGACTCCACCACTTGCTGAACAACAAGTTTAGTATGCATTGTTATTTCATTCATACCAGATTACACACAAGCTATAATATGTTTAATGCGTAGCAAAATTTTAAATGAACATAAATAATATTTTTTTATATCTTTACAAACTCGGGATTATGGATACTCAAGCGTTTACAGGGCTTTTGACCCTTCCATCCAGATTTGTGTGTAATAATTTGGACATCCTCAAAATGTCAAAAATAATAAAGTTTAACTTAATTCATTTACGTTGTTTTGACGAGAGTTATCGAGGACTACAACAATATATTTTTAAAGGCAATATAAAGTGGCCGTGATATTACTGAATTACACTATAAAACTTGGGAGTAGCCATTTCGTGAGCCGTAATACCGATGGCGTTATTACGAAGAGATGCACTACTGGTCGGTTGTAATTACCGATAAACCGGGAGTTAATTACTTCAGGTTATAAATCTTATCGAATTATATCGCCCGTTTAATACCTGTACAGTAACAATCATATCGAAGGAACCACCGAACAATTAAAAGCTTTTTAATTATTCTAAATTTTTTATTCCTTTACGTATCACAAAAGCCGAATTTGATACTGGGGCGGCTCTTGAGGCCAGTATAAGAAATTTTGGAGTTTTGAAAATGAAAAGTATTGATAGCCGGAATCCTGGAAAAAATATCACATGACCTTCAAACAATTCTTTAGAAAATACTTTTATAGATTTATGAAAAGGCTTCATGATGTATGCACTTGGCGGAGCGGATGCGGAGGGATGCGGTGTCTACATAGGAAAAGACGAGGATGATGGTGGCCGATGACAGGGTCTCTTGGAGCATGTTCACAAGCTCCTTAAAGAAGTGAATTAAAATTAAAATAAATAACAAAAACTAAGCAAGCTCGGGAAGCAGAATTGACACAGGAAAAGACTAAAGCCCGCTATATATGGGACAGTTTACTACACAGTTTTCTGTGCAGTCTGAAAACGGTCCCGTATAAAGCTAAAACTGCATGAAAAACTGTGCGCTAGTAGTGTCAGATTTAAGCTGACATGACAGTCAATGTTTTTTATGTAAACGTTTAAGTAGACATTGGTTAATTGTATGCTTTTAAATACGTAAAAAACCAATAACATATTTACATTATTAGCTAAATATACAATTTCCTGAGAGCAAACATACGATAATAACTTACAATCGCGTTTCAAAAATACACATATTTAGCGTGTCTTTTGACAGAAGTTTGACAGACTGCACAGTTTTCTGAACAAGAAACTGTGTAGTTTTCTGAACAAGAAACTGTCCCATATAAAGCGGGCATAAGAGAAAGAGAAAGAAAGTCTCAGATGCGTCCACATGCACCTAGGAGCGAACGAGGCAAAAGAAGAAGAAAAAATACGTAAATAGGTACATACAATCAATTTTGTAGGAAACCGGACGAGTAGGTGCTTGTCTGGGTGGGATTTGGAGGATGAAAGTGGTCTGTATAAGGTATGAAGACAAGGGGTGGAAGGAGACGCAATTCCACTAACTTGCTTATTTAGGGCGTGTCGTCGGCTTCTTTCGTATGTAGGCTAAAGGTCCTTCCTGGATGCTGGTATCAGCTATCGGCTGTTGGTGAGCACTGCACTACTACACAAGATTCTAGACAGTATTTGCAAGTGTCTCAACAAGCGAGCATTCTGAGCTTTTGTGAGGTGCCAGGATTCATATCCATAAAGGAGCACCGGCACAATGCAGGAGTTAAGGAGTGAGCATTTTGTTTTGACCGAGTTACTTCAGCACTACCAAAATGCAACTACTGAATGGGCATGGCATGAAGCTGCGTCAGGGAGAGGTATGGAGGAGGGAAAAATGTGACAATAATAGTCAGGATGGGTAATATGGGAAATTACGATATATTGCTCTGAACCAATTTAAATAAAGGTAAGGCCTCTGAAATTTGTATTTAACAGAGCCTGTTTGAATTCACGTGAATTCAGCCTTAAACATTAAATTTGTAGTCATATAAATTCATGTCTTGTATTCGGTTGTTAAAGGCATTACCTACTACGCATAAGAATGCAAAATTTTCTACGTTTCTTGCATAAGTTAGTGTTACAAAGTGTTACATTTTGTGGTTACAAGTGGTGGAAGTGAAGGAAATGTTAATTAAATTGGTTTATTCGCGGTAAAATGTTACCGAAGAAGAATGAAAATAGAATCATGTTAAATTTATAGCTGCAAGTACTTTTTTCAATAAATAAATAAATGTACACAAAATTTTAGTATTTCACGCAAAAACATACATTCTAAAAATGTATTTATTAAGTACATCACATTTTAATTGTATTTCGATATTATTAATGCATTTCTGACTGGGGAACCCCGTGCTGAGGAAAGCATTTTACAACTTATTCTACTTTTCCTTATCCGCACCCAATGCTGCATAGGGCACTGCATCGGTACACCGAGTGCAGGGATTCTTGATCATTTCATTACATGAAGGTAAGATGATCAGTCATAGGCTTAAGTACCAGTACATTACAGCTTTTGACAGGTTAATTTTTTTTTCCAAATAACACATCTCACATTATCTAATATTGCAAACGTAGGTTTCATTAATCTCATCATCATCAATCCATTTCCTCTCCCTATGCGGAGTATATGGATTCCACAAACTGCCTCCAAGATAAGAGATGCCAGTACCTGTGCATCTGCCCAAGTAAGGTCCACGACATGTAGCTAAAATAAACGACTCGTATATTTTTAGCGACAGTTTTTTAGCTTAATGTTATCTATTGCGGTAAATCATCATCATCGTCATACCTTATCCGCTCCCTGTGTGGAGCATATGGATTCCACAAACTGTCTCCAGGCCAAGCGATCTCCAGACAGCTTTCATACTGTTTCGTTACGGTAAATACCGTATAAAAATATTAAATATTACTGTTTCAATGAGTTTTTAAGTTTTCTTTATTTCTCTTGCAAACATGGAAACATACAAGCAAAAAAGTTACGATGAAATTCAATGCAAAACGAATAGGAGAAAAATTCAGAACTATGTTCAGCACTCAAGATCTGTTTATTTTTATAAAAAAACCCTCTTATTTTTTAAACAGAAAGACAACGAATAAAGAAATATAGGAAATTGAATGTTAAGTTAATCACAGTTCAGTACCCACATAACTTTAGTCAAATTTAAATTCCCTAATACCCGAGTAGAGACAAAAATGTCGATATTTTAATATTTCGATTTAATTGGATTTCCGCACTGGCATATTGTCTTTATTGCCAAATATCCCATTATAATATTGCCATTTGCTATTGAGAGTACGCTATATTAAATGTATAATGTTGACTATTGGAGCTACAGTTCCTGCAGCCTCTTATCAAGATCCAGATTATTACTGTAAATAGAAGTAATAATTTAAAACAATGGCTGACAAAACTTACTCTAACGTCGATAAGGGTAAGCAATAACAATCATGAAGTCGTTTCGTTGTGCAACAACTGCAGTATGACGCAAGTTCGCTAATGACAATAATTTTAATTTATAGGTGTAATTTGGCAGTTCGCTGCTGTACCGCGGCGCTGACTGCAATTTAGAGCGGAATGCGAAAACCCGTAGATGTGTGAAAAAAAATTACAAGTACTGCTTGTTATTTAGTTAAAGAAGTACACACGGGAAATGTGCAACGTCCCGGAAAAGTGCACGCGAGAGTACAACACTTTAAAACAAGATTATCATGTTGGCTCCTTCTCGAGCGTGGGGGTACTTTATTTAATAAGCCGCCCTATACCACAAACGTAGAAACACAACTCGGAGAGAGCCACATTTGCTCGCGCACTTTTGACATGCAAAAATCTCATTGCATTCAACACCCGTCGTGTTTTGCTGTCGGAAAACTGGGGCGAAAATATTTCGTTAACCAGGAATCAGGCTTATAAGCTACCCTTTGAAATATTCATACTCCACGCTGCTTAATACCCGTGTGTGTATTACTAAAACCCCCTCTTCCATTAGTCCGGGGTTAGATTAGACCCCAGATCTCTTATTTAATAATTGCCCGATATTAGTTAATGTCTGATGGCGCTCGTTTGCCTCCCTGCTAAACTTGGGCCATTCTACGGTTAATTGAAAATTGCTGCTCAGAATTCGAATCGCGTAGCGCCCTTTCGGTTTGTAACGGTACGCAAAAATGGAAACTGTATTACCAGAAAAGGCCTATTCTACTCACACACGAAATTTGTTTACTTAATCTCTGCGTGCTTAACAATGCTGACAAGATGTAGATTTTATTCTGAAGCTTGTCAGCACTTACAAAGGAAGGGAGCAGGGTAAAATAAGTATGAAGAAATCTATATTTTAGCCCTTGGTATGAATATTGTTAACAAAAATAATATTTTGAGAAGTTTGTTAATAAATATGTAGGTAAAGACTTGTATTTAATTAAAACACAAAGAGTTCTACACAGGTTTTTTTAAATTATTATTAAAAACGAGGTGACGCGTTTCGTCTTACAAGGACATTATCAAAACTTGTTTTTAATATTTAAAAAAACCTGTGTAGAACTCTTTGTGTTTTAATTAAATACAAGTATTTACCCTTAAAATAGAGTTCTACGAACTCACATCCAAAACAATCAATAAATATGTACTTTTTTCAAATAAATTGAATTACATAGATATCTCGACTTTATGCCAATTTATTGAAAAGATTAAGTACCTAATCTAATTTTACAAATATTAATTCAACACGTTTTGGGAACAGAGCTTTTCTATCTCTATTGAGATATCAATATATTTGTAAGCGTTACTGGTGCTACACCCAGCAATACTAATAAAAAAGTTTTAATAAATCAGAATTCATTTTGACTTATTAATTCTCCCAATGAAAAAAAGGATATAAGTTATTCTTAATTTAGAAAACATGTTATTTGTTTTTGTTTGTGAATGGGCCTTATTGAAATGAAACGTTCAGCAGTTGTCATTGTTTTACATTTTATTTGGTCTACATCAGTTTGTGGATTGATAAGATAAATAAAGCACGACAATATTGCGAGTACCTTATGTTACACTCTGTACCTTCTGCGGTGGTGGTGGGATTTCGAGTTTATGATTAATATTTACTTTATTGTTTTATTATATTTTACTGTTTTCGTCTTCATGTCTCAATTTCAATTTGACCTCTGTGGGCTTTCCACCAGTTTCTATAAAATGTATTAGGTATTATTTATTTCAATTTATTTCGTTTTATTAAAATATACAAATAAATGGGATCGTTACACTTCGTAAAAGATCTGTGTTTTTATGTTAATCCAAGACCTTAGATATGGAAAAAGGATTTGGTTAGTCTAGTTTTTATTGAAAAAAATGACTTTTTCTGAGCTAAATAAGTAGCACTAACTTATTTTATATTATTCATTGATTCGGCGTTAACGTTGTGTAGCAACATTGTTAAAATTATTTAAATGTGTAAAATTAAAAATAAATTCTTGTAGGTAAAAAACAAAGTGGTTTTTTATTTTTAAATAATTCTAATCCATACTTGAAAAATACTACCGTGCCTAGAAGTGTTGCCAAGTGACCCACTACGTCACTCATACGTCGTCACTAGGCATCTACGTCATTTACTAGACATCTACGTCCCACGTTTTAAAGTTTGAGTGTATTGGCCTAAGTGCTAGAGTCTTTCGACGATGAAATTTGATAAATGGTGTTTTGAAATTTTTTTATAATTTGTATGGATACGTCCTTCCAGTGAATTATTTTTTGAAGGAAATCGTAATTATTTTTACCATAGTATCGTAATGTATGGAATGTCAATGAATAATGCTGAAATAAAGATTTCAGTATTATATAGGTACTTTACATTATGTTTCGTGGCTTTTGATTTCCAATATTTCTCCTGGCCTGTTGAGGTGGTTAAATAAAAAAAAAAAAAAAAAATAAAAAAATACATAAATAAATAAATAATTCTAACTGAGGCAAGAGGGCATGAAATAAATGAATGATAGATTAATATATAAAATAGATGAGAGAGAACAAGGTTATTTAATAACAAACCCGACTAGGTACTAAATAATAAATATGCAAATAAGCATAAACAAATGTTTCAACTTTGGATGCCAACATTTTATTTTTATAAAATTGTTTAAAAGTCCTTCAATATTTTATAATCATATTATAGAGCTAACATTAATTTATAAAACATGGAAGTTGAATGGAGAATAGTTGGTGAAAAAAAAAATATGTACCTAATAGTAGTAAATACTATGTGAGATTTTTAAAAGCAGATATCTACACTTATTTTTATAAACATGAATTTTTGGGGCAAATCAGAAAATTCCAACAGATAATGAAGTCGTAAATTAGAAAATAAAAACACATTAAAAAAGCATCATATTTCCTGTCGCAAGAAGATAAATAATTATAAATTATGAAATTAAACAACTCTTGTTTTAAACTACTTTTTTTTTTTTTTTAACACGCCAACCGGTTTCGGAGACACTACTCCTTCATCAGGGCTTTGTATAATAATAATTTAAAATTAAGTAATAAGTCGCTAACTAAAAATGTTGAAGTGGTTGACCAGGTACTGGGATAAGGGTTGGAGACAAAAGTTGTTTGATTTCACAATTATGGAAAACTACAAAGTGAGTGCTACAAACATTGAGTTATTTATAAATTAATATAAGCTTTTCCTCTAAGATAGTTCCACTTATTCCAGTAGCTCAAGCACAGATAACTATCGACGTAGCGTGCTATTCACGTGCTATTGCTAACGATTTGAGCGATCCCAATGACATAATAACGTTTAATACCGCGAGCATTGACGATCTGAGCGGAGCCGAGCGGAGCCGAGCGGAGCCGAGCGGAGCCGAACTAAGCTATATATCGCGGCCTTATGTCAAACGTCAAATCATCGCGCTTGACGGATTTTTTATTATTTAGACTTCTTTTCTTAATATTGTCTTGCCGAAAACCGACTAAATTATAATAAAAGATTAAATGAAGATTTGTGCGAATAAGATATATGTCGGGAAATGGCTCGCGACTAGTATGCGCTCGTTTGATAATCCCGATCGATAACTTTTAACGCGTGTTCCATTGTGATCGCGAAAACGTTAAACATCCATGGGTAAGAAATCGTTATCACGTCGCTTATTACCGAATCGGTTCTGATCTGTGATCGAGCAACTGGCGTATTTCTACGCAAATACCGAATTATTATCTCTATGAGGTATTATTATTATCAAACATCAAGTCTTTATCTATTGTGACGTGAAGATCTATTTATTCAATTCCGTGTCACTTCCTAATAATTTATCTTCTTGTGAAAGCCTTTTTAACATGAGATGTCAGTCTCGCTACTTTTTAGGAATAGAAGTTACTTGAAAGGGGCTGGTTGTTTTTTAAAATCTACATTGAATCCCTTTCATTTCATTCGGTTTGTATGCATCCGCATCCTTTAGATCTGTCGTCAGGTTCATCAATTAGTTCCACGTTTCCCATAGTTCTTTACATTTTGAGTCCTTCATTAATCTTTTCTAAATCATCCTTGCCATCTTAAAACACAACTGAGAAAAATAGTACGTTATTTTCTAATAATTAATTCAAAATACTGATGCATTAATTGATTTATTTACGGACACGAAGTTCATTTAAATACAATTACATTTACTTATAATTGGAAAAATAACAGAAGAATACAGCTAGGATAAAACTATGGACATTCCCAAGACTAATTCAGTGTATGAATAAATATTGCATTAACCGGAAGCCAGTTATAAAATGTTTGCTGTCTACAAGAGGAAAAAAAAGTATTGTAAATGAATACCTCAGCACGAGCATTGCCCAGTGAGTTATTTCATAGATCTAATAAAAAATGTAAATTATAGGTATATGTAAAAAATAAAAAATATAAAAAAATATATTATTAATATTCAAAGCATTAACTTTTTGGTCCAACAATTTTAATATTATGTTAATAAAAAATTTGTATAAAAACCACTCACCGACTTTTCTGTCTACCGGTTTCGAGACGTAACCCGTCTCTTCGTCAGGACAAAAACACTACACCAACATGCAAATACCACTACACACCTTCACCATAGTAGATTTACAAAAATTTAAAAATCGCCATGCAGATTAGACACATGCTTCACTACGCCACCACCAAGGGTTAATGATTTATGAAGCTAATATTTCAAAAGGATTAACAATTGGAAAGGGAGGAAAGGTGAAGTGTTCTGGTCCTGACGAAGAGACAGGTTACGTCTCGAAACCGGTAGACAGAAAAGTCGGTGAGTGGTTTTTTATTAACATAATATGAAAAATAAAGTTTTGAAAAAACCTAGTTAAAAAGTTAAAAAAATTGTGTTTTTTATTTCATCAATCTGAAAAAATATACAAAGTGTGTATTACAAACATTGAATCAATGATTTATTAATTTAAAAATTTTTGGGAATTATTCGTGTCGTATAATGAATTTCCGTGAAAACTGTATCCGGTTTGATTATTTTTTTATTTACGTTAGGGTCATAATAAATAACATTGCAGCACTGATAATAAAATTGGATTAATTTATCATATTAATAATTCACATTGTTTACTTCTCATCATCTCGAATTATGCAAATGAATATTTGTAATGCATGAAATACAATTCATTCTAATTAAATCGATATTGCAAACATGAATCTTTGAACAATGTTTGTATTTGCTGTCAACTATGCATATACAATTAAGATTCTAAGAATTATTTCCCAGTAAATGTTATTATATTGCCTTCATTGTAAAAGAGATACCAGTGTTATTATAAATATTTTGTGAAATTACCTTTTATAACCATTATACATATATGTATATTATTTCATATAACATAATTTCTTTCTGAAAAAATTTTTTTATTTAAAATACATAAAGGCATGATTTGTTTCGCCGCTGAAACAAATCATCATATAACGCCATCTGTTGATAAAAAACGAAAAAGGACAAACACAACTGAGAGCATAATATTATGTATTATTAAACATAAATTTGCCAAAATTGGTTTTATCTGTAAAAATATGACGTCATTATTCTTAGAAGCAACAAGCTTTACTACGTTTGCGTAAATTTACATACAAATAAATATAGCAAATTTAAGATAGGAGTTAAGAGTATACGAGTACCACCACACCACGTAACTCGCGACCGCTTTCCATACAAACGTATTCCTCGATTTTCTCCCTGGAATTTTAAGACAAGAGCAATGATTTTTTCACACATTTTAGGTATGTGTTACATGTGATTTTCATAATATAAATATTTCATGTGTGATACCTTGGACTGGTTCTGAAGCGTAAGACTGATCACCTTACCTTCATGTAATAAAATGATCAAGATACACTGCACTTGGCGTATCGATGCAGTGCCCTATGCATTATTGGGTTTTGATTATTGGGTATTGTTGAGTTTTTCTTAAACGCCTTTTTAGTCAAACTATACCTATCCATCAACAATCAATTAATAAAAAAATTAGAAATATATATACAAATTATTTTGATCGTTGGGCGACTATGCATGAGGTCACGGGTTCGATTTCTGTGGGGGTCAATGTGTTATTTCTCTATATTATGACAACGAAGCAGTGACTCATCAGTCGAATAATTTATCGGTAATTTTGATTTATTTATTCGTACCAACTGTTTATTCGTAACAGGATTACGAATACATTGTTGGTACCTACGCGGTTTTTCAGTGATGTGTAAATTTACGGTTTCCTTTTAAGAAAAAAACTTATATCTTTATGTTTTTAAAAAAGAAAATTTAGGTTTAAAAACACATTTTGTGAAAATATGTCTCAAGTTAAATGGTAGGTTTTAAAAGGTGGATGCATAAAAACATCTAAAACACTATGCATATAGTTGTTTGACTGGACTCTTAATCTATGTTTTACGTTCCTACACAGAGTCTACATCACGTCATTATTATTGTAAACATAATCGTGACTTTTGGCGCCAAAAAATTCTTGCCTACTTTCAAGAGTTGCTGGCAACATGAGCAACCGGTCTCAAACTAGTTTCTCGAAGGTTCACGTACAACCGGTCCTGAGCCGTGAAAACCATCAAAACCTATCCAGCAAAACGAACACCGAAGTAGAAAAATCATATCAAACAAGAGCTTTGATTATTCAAACATTTAAAACCATTGGTTCTTTTTAAGGTTGGGTTCCAAATCATCAGTATCAGGTTATGTTGGATTTCCTTTTTTTTTTTTTTTAACGATCGGTCATTCGTTTGGATGCGAGATTTATATTATTTAACCATTCGTTAGGTGTTAACGATAGACCGATCGGAGGCTGTGCTGTCATGTTTATTATGGAATATACCTCAGAATAGAGACGCTAGGCACACGTATGAAAAAAATCTAGGCAAGGCTTGCTAAGCAAGTCTACTCCCTAGAGCGGATTGCGATGTGATCGTCAACCATTGATGGAGCCGCCTTTTTCACAAAAAAATCATACTAAACGAATCATTTATCTAAATCAAATATCTGAACAAAATGACATATATTATTATGTCATATGCATGTTTAAATAAATGAAACGTATACCAATTCAATATGTAAAATGGTGAGCAGGTTTTGTTTATTGTTTTATTTTACTGTATATTGTTTTTTTTTTTATTTTAAGAAATCAATGTGATTTTAGTGATATTTACATATTTCAATTTGATTATATTATTTCAATGAAACCTAAACGGGTTGGGACTGAAAATGGGAATAATTTATTAATCGATTTTTTTAATTTAATAACAAAAAATATTACAAAATGGTTAAGTAAATTTGTCCTCACTGCGGTAACCCGTGCCGAGGCATAATTCTACAATTATCAATATTTTTTAAAGTACTTACATAAAATGGATCCATCGGTGCGATTCTCTAAGGTTTTAGACACTTCTGCGCATACGAATTCAGTACAAAATCGTATGCGCAGTAGTTTTAAAAAACACTTACAGAATCGAAGCGCAGGTGTGTTTTGAATTGAATATAAAATTGGGATATATGAAAAACCTACTGTAAAAATTATTATCTATTTGGTTACATTCGTGTCTTAACATGTTCCATTGATTTATTTTTTGAAAGAATTTTATTATATTATTATTATTATTATTATTATGGATAATTTATTTAGCGCCGTTTTCGTATAAATATACCTCAAGGGCGATTGATTGATTGATTACGAACTCTATACGAAACGGAGGAATACGTATAAACAAAGATTTTACTCAACCCCTTACATTCGTTCTTTACTCTCAACTTTATAAGAATAATAATTATTAAAAAAATCTCATTGTGAATTGAAGACTTTAAGAGTTTTAGCCCTTGCCACTAGACGCTTAAAATACGAGAAGTAAATCTAATTACTTGATATTACTTACTTAATTAATTATTTTTGTTAATATGAATTAAAATAATCCTAGAAAAAAAATAGAAATCGACGAAAAGATTCTAGTACATCTTTAAAAATGTTGTATTTTTCAAATTACGTCCGTAATAAATTTCAATTAGGTATTTGTCAAGCAGAAAGAAAAATATACCTAATCCTCTTTAAGCATATTCCGAGTTTCGCATATCTACAGCTATAGGCAGGGTTTTAGTACCGATCCGTAATCAGCGCACAAAGTTTGGAGAGCGCGCTTTTGCGGTTGCGGGCCCTGTGGCTTGGAATGCTCTCCCACCAGAAGTGCGCAACTGTGAGAGTGAAGTGATGTTTAGAAAGAAACTTAAGACCTATATGTTCTCAAAATCTTTTGATTAATTTTTATAATGGTATTTTCTACTCAGAAATTGAGTTTTCACTCACTTTAATTTCCCGAGCCTTTAAATTTAATATTTAAAGCGCCCTTGAGGTATATTTATACGAAAACGGCGCTATATAAATTATCCATAATAATAATAATAATAATAAAATGAAACATTTTTGGACTTGTAGAAAAATGTTGAGGGTTACTGGCCGGGTGAAGGTAAGTAGGTATAGGTGAGTAGGTATAGGTAGTCAACATCCGAGATTCGAGGCTCGGCAATGCGAATGCATCGCATCGGCCGAACATTCAACTGCAGCCGTTCGAAATTGTTGAAAACTTTGCTTCGTAAACCGTTCTCCTCGCTCGTTCGGCCATCTAGCGGCGATCGCCGAAGTTTGCCGAGCGCCGCCGAACCAACCGTACCGAACCACAGCTCGAGACCGACTTTCGGTTGGGTACGACGTGCGTTGTTAGTGTGAGCGTTCGCGCCAGTTTTCAACGTTCGAAATTCAAACATCCGACGGCGAAGGAAACATTCGAAACTTCCCAAAACCGAAAAAAGTCTATCGTAAAGTGTTTTTAAACTCGGAAATCGAAAGCGAGGGTTTGATTACTGTTTTGAAAAGTGATTCAAACTGCCGAAAAGTCCTTGTTTTACAACAGTTTTGTGCTTCTTTTTTATTTTATTTTGTTGTGTCAGTGAATTGAGAATGGATTCGGTGACGGGTTTTGAATTATTCAGTGATCGGTGAATTTTTGAATCCGAATAATTTGTGCTTGAAAATACCCTTTTGTTGTGTGATTGAATTGATTTTTTTGTCTAGTTTTGTTGTGATGTGGTGACCGTTGGATTTTGACAGTTTGTGACAAGAGAAGGCAAGTTACCGCTACAATGGGCTTCGATTCAAGGAAGGATGTAGCTGGTTGGCTGTTGTCTGTTCTTGCAGGTGAGTCCGATAAATATATCCCTTCTCCTTACCTTGAATGTTCCGCAGTCTGCAACTGCACTAATGTAACGATTATAAATTAGTTTCAGCAGAGTAACCTTACATATGATTAATATTCAAAGCATTAACTTCGTGATCTAACATTTTTCCATGTCTACTGGTTTCGAGACAAACACAATCAAACCAACATGCAAATACCACTACACACCTTCACCATATATTATGTACAGTGGTATTTGCATGTTGGTTTAGTTGTGTTTGTCCTGACAAAAGAGGCGGAATATGTTTCGAAACCGGTAGACAGAAAAGTCGGTGAGTGGTTTTTATAAAAATTAAGTCGACAAAAACAATTTTAATGAGGCGGCTGCTAGAGTAGCTCTGCCGTTTACATAGAATGTTTCGGGACCAAGAAGTCGATTTGACCCTTTTATACTTAGCATAATAAAAATATATAAATTTTATTTATTATCATCAACGCCCGAAGTGCTTTTACATAATACATACATTGAAAAAAATATAAACTATAAAGGTAAATTAATTAAATATTTTCTCTTTCAAAATTTTCAAATAAGTATGCTTGGTTCGTTGGTTTCTAATCCGTAAGTAATTAAACATGATTACAAAAATTACAATATTAAGATTTTTTGCAGTGTAAATCATATTTTTATTGTCCATGTAATTCTATAGAAACTAATCCGTAATCGCTACCCATTTTAAATTTTGATAAACCTTGGATGGTTTCAGCAACCAGAAAATTTGGTCTAACCTCGGATGACCTGCAGCAGAAAAATTCTTTTGAACCTTGGATGACCCTTGATATCTAGGTACTATTAGAACATTGTTTCTAATCGTGGATGAGCGTCGAAAATGCAACCTTGGATAGCCTGCAATATGCGCCAGAAATTTTTATCTCGCATGGCCTACAATGTGTATCAAAACGTTCCGTTGAATCTTGGATGTTCTTAAATTTGTGTTAAATGATGTGCAATTTGCGGCAGAAAATTATATCTGACTTTCGATAGCTTGTAGCCTTCGCCAGAACGTTCTGTCTAATAGTGGATAGTGTAATTTGCCACAGAAAATTCTGTCTGTCGTCGAATGTGATGGTTTTTGAAAGAAATGAAAATACGACTAAGTGTAAGATTGTAGGAAATGACGATAGCTTGAAACAGGTGGAAGAATTTGTATATCTGGGAAGCATGTTCACAAGTGATGGAAATATGGACAAGGACATTGAAAGGAGGGTTAGTGCCGGTAACAGAATTAATGGTGCCTTAAAGTCGGTAGTATCTAATAAGTGCTTATCAAAAGAAGCTGAATTGGCAGTGCATAATGGAGTTCTGGTACCAACCCTTATGTATGGAAGCGAAGCATGGAGTTGGAAAAATAAGGATGAAAGTAAATTGAATGCAGTTGAAATGCGATCTCTCAGGCGAATGTGTGGTAAAACTATGTATGATAGGTGTACTAATGTTGAAATTAGAGCAGAATGCAAGGCTGAGATAAGCATTATCGACAAAATTAAGAAAGGTCTTTTACGTTGGTTCGGTCATGTAGAGCGAATGGCTGATGAAAGAACGGCTAAAAAAATATATGATGCGACTGTGCCTGCATGTAGAAGTCGAGGAAGGCCGAGAAAGACATGGGCATGATCAAGTAAAAACAAGTGCTTGAAAGTGGGCATGTAAGAAGTCGGAATAATCGACGTGCGTGCATGAGAAGATGTATGAATGTGGAGGAAGCAAGAGAAGTATGCCAGGACAGAGTGGTGAGGCGTTTCTATCCTCTCTGCCTACCCCTTCGGGGAAATGGTGTGATGGTTAGTTAGTTAGTTAGTTAAATTCTGTCTTGCCTTGCATGGCCTACAATCTACACCATATTCTTTTTTATTGTTGGATGGTCCGCAATTTTAGCAGAAAAGCCGTCCAACCTTGGAAGGTCTGCAACAATCTGCATTACAATTTATTAAAGTCTTGGATGGTCTGCAATCTGAACCATGGTTTTTTCTAATCTTCGATGGTCCGCGATTTGCGCAGAAAAGTCCGTCCAACCTTGGATGGCCTGCAATCTGCAGCAAAACGTTCAGAACCGGTCTCCTGAGTAGCCCCTCGCCGCCGCCGCCCACATGAATGCAAATCTCTCATATTATAGGTTCGGTTCTCTACTGCGATGCTCAGATCCTGATGGCAGAACATCTGCGGTCCACATTCCTGAATTCAATGAGGAATATTTTTATATTCTTCATCAACATTGCGCTGAGTAAATGTAATATTTACATTTATTATTATTATTCTAATACTCTATTCACTATTCAATCCTACTCATATTGTGTCCCAATTGTAAATAAAAACCCACGTTGATACTTTTTCATTAGTTTGTAGTTTTTACAGATTTGCCTACGAAAAATGTTTTTCTTAAGATGCTCTGAATCGGTTATACGTTATACGCCATAAAAAAATCTTTACAAATTAAATATTAATAAACGGAAGAAAAGGAACAAAAAAATTCGTTCTTCCAAAGTTCATGCTTAATTCCCTGGCCAAGACGCGTTAGTAAAAAAATTGAAAACTAATTAAATGATAATTATTAGTTTTACAAAAAGGCCAGGGTTTTTGTACATTGCTTTTTACATTGGAATAGTAATGTAGCGGTATAAATGTCTTAATAAATAAAAACGAAAACTGACGCTTTCAATATTTCTGAAGCGCGTAAAAAATAAACGCAAAATAAATTCCAGAAGATTAAAAACCACGTGAAATATTTGAAAGCAACATAGGTGCTGAAAATTCTTCTAAAAAGGCACAGGTAAAGTGTCGGGTACAAAAGGTTTTCTTTACAAATCGCGTCTCAAAGGTATCCAAACGCCATTCGCCGATGTGATATACGACACTCCACTTTACCTGCTGGATGGATTTTTTCTCTTTATTCTCGTTGCAAATTTCGCAAAGCAGGTAGACGGCAGAACTGCACATTAAAGAGGAAGGATCGTCTCACGTTCTCCCTTATTCCTGTGACTTATTAGAAAGTTTTATCGATAATTCCAAATTACCTTGAATTAGTAATTACGAGCAAGCGGCGCAAGTCACAATCGCTTCGGGAACTATCTGTAATAAGTTCTATTGTTGTATTTAATACGCTTTTCGATTTGCGTGATAAATTATTAGCGCCATTTGATACACAATGTGCACAAATTACAGCACGTAGGTAGTTAAGTTCTCGTTATGAGCTTTGAATTTTCAAATAAAAACTGCCCATATGTTTTCTATATCAACTATTTATACGAATACGAATAGGTATATTAAAATAATGTACTGTTTAGTAATAATAAATTCATTTACTTATACGTAAATCGTGGGTTTACGTGTATTTTTTTCACGCACAGCAGCACTACGATAAAAATATAATAGACAAGGCTTGTATAGCTATCTTTTCCGCTTAGCCTTTCTGCTAAACAAATCTCAAACCATAATACAAAAATGTAATAAATCGATGCATCAAAAATCGTTTAATAATGTTGAATTTAGAAGGCATTTTAATTTCTGAACTAAAAGTTACCCAGAAGACACATGTCTGATATTGAATACGGATAATGTGAAAATTTATACCTAGTTGGAGCTTAAAAGGACTCGGGATTTTTATTCCAATCACCGCATTTTCCGTTATATTCACCTTTGGCTCGTCTTTCAAGCCTTTTCTTCGTCCTTTTCAATTTGTCTTATATCTTTTTTCACTATTTGTTCCGAGTATTTGCGCTTGATTTATTTCTCCTGGTAAACTTTATTGGTGTTTTATCTCTTTTGTTGAGTTTGTTAATTTATTTTCTTAATTAATCCCGCTTTAGAAACTCAGTGGACTTTTCTTTATCAATGTTGAGCTCGTCAAATGAATGTACCACCTTCTATTAGTACCTAATGATTTCGTCTATAAAAACAATGCACGCTTAACCTTTGATAACGAAGTTCTAAATATTTTGTATGATTTTTAACTGAGGTCTATTACAGGTTTATAAATTTCGTTGTTTTCGCAATTACGCTTTATGTAAGCAGGAAATATAGTCAGGATTCCTCTGATCATGAATTTTAGCAATTTAGACATGTGAAACATTAATAACGTGTGGTAGTTTTGCATATTTAACCATCTTACTCTCCAGATTAACTCCGTTGCCTATTCACTTCGTTCTCCATCTTGGCGTTTCGAATAAGCATATATCTTTCGCGGTTTGCAAATAAAATCTTTCGGAACAAAGGGTCTTCACGATAACATCCCCCTTAATTACGCCTCTTCGCTAAGTCGCAAGAGGCGGATCTGCACTGTTGCTGTTTATGGAGATAACATTTTATAAATCTTATCCACAATGGCGGGACTCGAACAATACTGACGTATTACTGCTGTTTTAGCAAACTCATTAAATAAGTAATTATTCACCTAATTCCTGCTTTATTTAGACAGGGGTGAAACATGCGTTAAATTGTATTTCTGTAGGATTTCATTTCTTTACCTAAGCATATATCAAGACCATAACTAAAATCGGTTTTAGTACCTATAGATACTGTTTACTCACATTTTTCTTTATTAATCTTAATTTTCAGAACGTACCTATTTAGCTGATCTGTTATAATTTACTAGTACCTACCTACCTACCTACTTATCCTTTTATTCGGGAGATGCAAATGTATCTTTTTTACTATGACTTACCTACGGACTTTTAGTTCCACATCAAGTATTTTGGAAAGAATAACTTCAGGAATTTAAAGAACAGTTAAGAAACTCATGTTGGTTTATTTTTTAAAAGTAAAAATATAAAATGATGATTTGTTACTTATTTATACTTAACTGTACTTTTCTCACTTAGCTCGATCCGTCACTTTTTGGTACTTCAGAAGTATAACTAATATTTTTTAACCCACTTAAATTGGTTAATCGAAAATCTTTTTCCGCGATCTTGCACTTATTTTATTTCCCCAATCACTCATGTAATACTTAACTAAGAATCAGTAAGAACTCAACGACTTTGAATTGGCTCTCGTTTTTTCGACCCTAGAAGTTATTCCTCATACTTTTTATCGATTTTATTTTTATTTTTATTTTATTTTATTTTATTTACTTATAGGAAAAAACAACAGTATCGATACATGAACGTAGAATACAAAAAAAGCATGATTACCAATTGATTTAACATCTCTGATGATTTTAAGTGCCTTTACAATATTTTAAAGCCACAGTGCGTTTTTGGAAAGATATAAAAAATGACGTTAAAAGCCAAAAAATTATAAATATCGTATTTATGAACGTTTTAAAAAATATTGATTATTTAATTTTACGTATTTTCATAAAATATTTATGATAAAATTTCGTCTTGTCTCATGTTTAAAAAATCTGTGATTATTCTTGCCTGCATTTGAATTGTAATCTTCGTTTTTCTGGGGATGGTTAGCAATTTAGAAATCACTCTCTAGTTGAGCAATGAGCAGAAATAATTAATATCTATTTAAGGGTGGATTTTCAATCTCTCAATGTTGAACAAACCGCTGAAACTCATCAACTCCCAATTTAAAGCTCCGGAGCAGTCGGCCAATTTCCTACAACCCTTGAACTCCAATGATTTATCTCAGATATAAATAACCACTCTCCCGATAGATAATGGGAATGAAGACAAACCGACGGAATCGAGAAAATGGCTCGTAATTTCAATCAAAAAAGAGATTCCCTCAGCTTGTGTTGTATCTACCTATTACCCATAACCTATTTCAAAATATGCATGACTTTATCTATCTTTATTTTTATTCATTTTATAAATAGTTGGTTTCGCTTAAATATCTCTTCACAAAATGTTCTAAATACAATAAATAAAGGATAGGTAGTAGGTACTTAAAATATTATGGATAAGTATTATATTTAATATACTTAGTAAGTATACACTTTATCGCTTCTAATGCATAATATGAGATTCCTCTATAGATCTGTCAAGGTGTTTGTGACGTTGTTCCCCTCTATAATTGGGCCTCCTGGCATCATGATTTCGCCAAATTTTGATTAACTTGGTCACGTTAATATTATGTTATTTTTTCCACAAAACAGCAGCTCGAGTGTCAACAAATCGACCAACTAACTTGTGATTATAAGTGAATTGTCTTCTGGCCTGTTAAGTCGTTTACTTCAGTTTAATATTAGATTTAGATATCGTGTCTCGTTGAGGAAACAACATCCTTTGGCTTTCAAGATTCTATGTTCCACCTCATTTCGGGCTTAAATATTTGATTTCACTTCAGATGTCGGATTCGTTTGTAACACAATACAGGGTCGAGGTTGCATTAGCTGGACTGGAGGTTCCGGCAGGAGAGAGGACTCTCCTGTTTGTTCTGTAAGGGCACTCAACCCCTTTATACAGCTCTCAACCCTAGAAAACAGTTTAATGGCCAAGTGGCTTTCGTCAAAGGCGTATAAAACGGAACAA
Source organism: Micrasema minimum (assembly GCA_022494985.1). NCBI lineage: Eukaryota > Metazoa > Arthropoda > Insecta > Trichoptera > Brachycentridae > Micrasema > Micrasema minimum. Next base: position 19,854 of record JAGVSP010003872.1, read on the forward strand.
GACTTAACTTTCGGGTTCTTATTACTATGAAAAATTAAAACGAAAGCTGGTTCGTGACTGCCATACATTAATTAATGTTATTTTCATTAGGAGTCGCTTAACGGTCTTGTTAACGAAATAAATTAAGCTTATTAACTTTGAAGGGACATTGTTAACCAACGGAAATATCAAGACAGGCGTTTCCTAGAATAATTTCTGTTTTTTCTTGCTATTTTCAAGACAATTTTTTTAACTCGGGTACACACCTGAGTTCGCCAATGCAAAAGATCGGAATGACGTTGCAGATTTTTGAAGGTACCGTCATATAGGAATGGCCAGCAGTTAGTTAATGAATGGAAGCGAACGATCGAGCGAATCTAATCGGGCGAGACATCGCTCCAAATATCGTGACATAAACTGAACGAGTACTTATCTCCGTCTAAAAACAATTATCTCTCAGTTTGCCTTCTTCTACTTTCATTTCCTTTACATTTCCCATTGATCGAAAATAATGAAACGAAAACAGTACCGGAGATAGAAAATATATTATACACATTATAGATATTTCGTTAATTAAGGACTCACTCTTTTGTAGATATTAATGTAACTTAAATACTTTTGTTTGGAAATTTTATGTAAATATTAGGGATATAAGAATTCCAAACACTCACTTAAAATGGTGGATTCCGACAGTAGCTTAGCAAAATAAATCTACTGGGGACCTCGTAAGCTTCACAAGTAGTGCCATTATACTACACAAATCATTAGCTGTAGGCACATTTTGCGTCAGTTCGAGTTACACGTGCGTAAATAATATCTTCGTTACTCTTGTACATTAATCAAAAAACTTTCAACAAAACCGGAGTACATTGTATAATTTTTGTTTGTAGACTTTTCCTCTTTGATGTGTTTATCGGAGTAACTTTAATAATTCCCGTTGTCGTTTTGCGTTTGACTGTCGGCGCGAGGAAAACTTCCCTTATTTTAATATAATCGGCGAATTTGTCCCGTGCGACGCGCGCGACGTTTCTTAGATCTATCGGGCCGATTCCAAGTTAAAGTTTCCGCGCTTCTACAAGGTGGGTGGATCGGGATTTCCAAATCGGAGTTTTAAACAGTTTAGAAGATTCGAGGAGTTTGATTTCTACTTTGCGAGTGTTTGATAAATGAAGTCTCCTCCAGATATCTATATCAATAGGTTTTAGCTTACTAAGTGCGAAGGTGGGCCGCAGGTGCCGTTGGTTTTACGACTATACGCACTGTCGGGCATGCCGCGGTATTTTTCTAGAGCGGAAATCGAATCGTTAGTGGGAAGAAAGTTGTTTTTCTTCTTTTCATTGGTCGAGTAACTCAGCCGAACGGAAGGCGAAGTATTTTAACGCGCAAAGATAGATTGACTTACTGTCTAACTATCTCCAGCAGTTAATCAGTGCAGTCTGGGAGGAAGGGTAGATCTAACGAGAGAATTGTCTTGTGCCAACTGGATAAAACTTTATCTTCTTGATATAGAAAAGTAACATCTGCCTGTAATAAGTGACTTTCTTACTTCATTTGCTAAAAAGTAGAAAGATTCATTATTATTATAGCCTACCTGAGTTACTAAACTTATTATTTTTTTTATTTCCTCATTATATTACTAAGAGTAAAATACTATAATAATTAACAATTTGTATTTACATTGTTTCGTCGCTCTAAATGTTTGTACCCGCTTTAACCAGCTCGATCCTTCAGAACTTGTCTACTTCATCCTAATGAATAAATTATTTTTAATTGTTTTGTGGCATTATCCTTCTGCTGATTGTCTGAGAATGAGGAGAGCGTCGCCGAGGGGCTATTATTAGAAGCCCTCTAAACAAGGCAGTTCAAGCCCCTTACATGTTACACAGATCGTGCAAATTTGCACAGTCGCAAGACGGTAGATATTTTGTAATTAATAACAAAGTAGGTGGGTTTATTTACAAATAAAACAGACTTTGTCGTAGACATTAAACCTTTATTAGGTAGCTAAGTTTATGTAACAGATTTCGACGAAAGCTTTGTTACGACACGACTTATTATACCCAACTGCACGTTGTAGACTGGACTATCTATAGTAAAATACAAGATTTCTACACTGTTTCCATTGCTCCGTTAGTGTAAAGGGGAACTAGACCAGGTTTGTTAAACTGCCAATGTTGCCATAGCCGAACACAAACACACGACGCCCCTTCTTTGTCGAGACTGTAATGTTATTGCAAACGGCAGTTGCAACTAAAAGCTTTTTGCCATAGGTTAGTTTGTACACGAATCGGTTGATTGGCGAAAGGGCAACTCTCAGTTCTGGGAAACGAAGTGTTTCCGCGAATAAAATATCAAAATAAATATCTTCAATAAATTTAAATACCTAGGTAAATGTAAATGAAATCAGAAGCAATTTTGAATTTATCCACTTGATATAAAATAGAATCATTTCCCTATGTGTGATATTGCAGTGGCGCTCGTTTCGTGTATCAGTCTCCGGCGAAACATTTTTTCGCTTCGTAATTTGCATTTCCTTAACCACTATCATTGAGCGGCTTTCTTGGCGATGTCTCCACTTTACCCTCGGGTGCGCTATCGGGTGTAAGTAATGGCCACCAAAACAGGCACTAACAACGTACAATGCCAAGTTTAAAATGGAGTGCGGATGCCGGATCAGATGTGCCATGAAATGGAGGATGAAAAAAAGAACATGTGACGAGAGAAAATTAGGTTTCGTCCCGAGAGGAGTATGCTCTCAGATCTACACTCTAGGGAGCGATTAAGGATGTTGCTTGAAAAAAAGAAGGCCATGATAAAAAGGAAAACAAAAGAATAAGAAACAGTCGTTCGGCTTTTATCCTTCAAAAATATTAACATTTGGCACGAATGAGACAATTCTGACGCTACATTACGTGGATAATATTATTATAGTGAGAGATTAGACGCGTACCATTTTTTCCATGTGGTTAATATATCTCCCTTATGCCACCCGAAATATTCGCTTGGGCGTCTTTTTTTTTCATAAAAATAACCAGCCACAACAATGTGTATTATGTCCGTATCTATGTACTTACTTTGAAATGTATCTTACCTCATTTACTCAAATAGTGTTTCTTACAAGTAGAAAACTAGTTATTGATTGATATGGCATTTATTTTGTGGAACTCCATAATATCTTATGTTAAAATCAAAAAACGATTTTTTTTGGTTTCTGCGTGATTTTATTATCAAGTTAGTGACAATTGTTTCGCCTTGTAAGGGCATTATCAAACTGTGGCGTTGAAACATTTTACATCTTTATTTTATACAATATTGGCTTATTAGTTACATTTTTTAAGAATAGGGAGAGGAACATCTGTGGATTTTTACTAAATTCCTGATTTCAGTTGGTCTTTAATCTCTTTTTGGGTGACCAACCTGAAGGACCAACTGAAATCAGGAATTTAGTAAAAATCCACAGATGTTCCTCTCCCTATTCTTAAAAAATGTAACTATAGTATGGCCGTTGAAAGAATGCGTTCCTGACACTTTGCGATTGAACTGACGACGTAACTTTGTAATGGCGTTGCAGTTACGATAAAAAAATATTTTTTTTGGTTGTTTACCGTTTTAACAATTTGATGAGCATTAAAAGAAACTTTATTACATCAATAATCAATGAATGTTATAATTTTGGGCCAAACTGAGTGTCAAATAACTTGGTAAACAATATTTTACGATATTACAAGATTAACGCTATTACAAGGTTATGTCAGCGCTTTATATTTGTAGTGCTGCGCTAACAATAACAGGCAATAAAAGTATCGTAATCTGTTCCTATACAGTTTATACTTGATAAAATAATACGTTTTTTTCTTTTCTTTTTAAGAATTTGAAAATAATGGAAAAAGATAACTTCTTTATTAAAATATAGTTTTGCGACTTGCATAATTATTTTATTCGTTCTTTCAAGGGAGCTCAAAATGGCAGACATCACATTCGGGAATATTTTTAGTTTTTACACGAAAATAATGAACGTAAAAAATGCTCTAGGTCATTTGGCTTACATTCGCGTAATTTTGCTGTCATTGGCGGCACCTTCAGTGCATTCGGGTAATTACGGTGCGGCAGGTGAGTGGTTATGCATAGAAATACAGATTGTTAAACTTTTGTAACAGAGAATAAAATAAAACAATTTTAATTATATTTAATATTACCTTTTTTTGGTTTCCACTTAAATAACTAAAAATATACCATTTTAAATGATTCCGCCAATCTAAAGCGCAAAAAAATCTTTAAAGTACCTAACGATACTCAGTGTTATGTTGTGCCCATCACTAGTCGATAGGTGTCAGGAACGCATTCTCTGAACGGCCGACGAACTATAATAAGCCAATATTGTATAAAATAAGATGTAAATGTTTCAATGACGCAACCGCGACAGTTTGATAATGCCCTTAAAGGGCGAAACAATTGTCACTAACTTGATAATAAAATCACGTAGAACCAAAAAATCGTTTTTTGATTTTAACATAAGAGAAAACTAGTTAATATGTATTTACCATATTTGATGTATTTTCGTTACTGCATCATTTATCGATCCCAAACCTTAACGGGTCCAATTAGCCTTTTTTTTCTTAGGGCATAAACCCAATTAATGATACAAGTCGGTCTGTTGTTGGACCCTTAAATGGCTTATTCAGAAACTTCTTGCTAAGCCCTTCTAGAAATTTCCGTATCAGGGGTTTTCCTGACACTAAATAGCTTAGCGGAGCAACAGTGTTTTCATCAGCTTCCAAATAACATCATCAGATTAGATTGTAACTAAGTAATACAACTGGAATGTTTTTTTTAATTCTATTGGCTGATAAGTGTCATTTCGGGGATCGTTTATAACCCCTGTGAACCCTTTGTTGAGAATTTACATTATCACATTGGACAATCGCGAAACTGCCTGAACGGGTTGTTTTCAAGTAAAGATTACATCTTTCAGCAAAGGCATTTGAAATACTTTGGTACACTTCATGAAGAAGGAGAAACAAAGATTTTTCTTCAGAAATTTCTTTCAAATTTCAAAAAAAAAATCAAAAAAAGAAAATGATGCTGAGTATTAAAGGATCCTGTGCGATGTTGGTTAGGAGTAAGATTCATTTTAAAAGTGGATGGGGTAGGTGTATTTTTTCACAAGTTTTGAATTTAAATAATCGAAACATTAAATTCAAACCCGTGCTTTATGTCTGTCGATATAAAAAAAATTGGAGTTGGTATTTTGAAGGAAAAACTTTATTTTTCGATAAGTTCGATCCTAATTAATCGGTTACTTAAGTAGTAGTAAGTTAAGTTTTATGCTTTTGAGATTTATGCTAATCAATGTTTTAATTCAACTTAATTTTTTTATATTGTTGATGCCTAATTCTACTTCATTTTTTTTTAAAAATAATAAATATTGCAGACAATCAATGCTCGATGTTACTAATTACCTAAGTACGCTTTATCTAATATAAATCGTTTTGCATGTCTGGCAGTTGGAATAATTAAGTTGTAAGTGATTGTAATCAAGCTATTATATTAAAACATCGTTTTGTATCAGGACTTGTTTATAAACTAAATACGTATTTTTCTTAATTACTTATGTGAATGAAGTACTTTGTATGAGGTAATGAAAACATAAAATTAGTTTATTGAAAAATCCCCGTGAACTCACGCATGGCACCCAACGTGCGCGCTATCGCTACACAACGAGGTGCATCCACTGCACTTGGTGTACCAATGCAGTGCCCTATGCACCATTGGTACACCAAGTGCAGTGGACCAAGTGTAGTAGTAGTAGTAATAGTCATTACTTATATGTATATTTTGAAATACATACATATTACTAATATTTTAACGTACCTACCTACAAAGCACAATGACAGAAAATATAGCAGAATAATTTTCAATGAAAACCATTGTAAAAATATTGAATTTATATTTCAATTCTCACTGTGATAAAATTATGTTTTTGTTCCTCTAACAAAATGGTTGTATAATGCGCACTTTATACACCAACGAAAACTGTAGTTTCTTGTGCAGTTTCTTGTTCAGAAAACTGTACAGTATGTCAAAAGTCACGATAAATTATGTATATTTTTAAGTGTGATCGTAAGTTATTATCGGATGTTTGCACACAGGAAATTGTTAATACTTAAATGTAATACATCGTACGTACATAATATATTATAACCATCGATTGAGACTGACCAGCTAGTAAGCTAGTAAAATAATTTATTATTTCTTAGTTATTTCTTAGTAATGAAATTTTGGGTCTCTGCTTGCCAAGACAAAAGCTGTGCGATTGTTTAAAAAAAATTACATAAGCAATTAACTACTACTACTTTCCCTAACCCCACCTAATGGTGCATAGGGCACTGCATTGAATCTTGATCAATTTACTACGTGAAGGTAAGATGATCAGTATTACGCTTCAGTCCCAGTCCGAGGTATCACACGTGAAATATTAATATGAAAACCATAAGAAAATTAATATTTGATGTTGACCCCCCTACCGGAATCGAACCCGCGACCTCATGCATGGTAGCACAACGCGCTAACCACTACATTAAAAATATGTTTTATTCGTTCATTTTATTAAAATTATTCCTTCCATTTATTGACTGAACTTAAAATTAGCGCAAACCACACTCCAGATACTCGTAGGTACATTATTTTATATGGGACATGAGGAGGATTTCGGTTTTGAATTTAAAATATTTTAGCATACCGAAGTATTAAAAATTTTTGCAAAGTGTGTTTTGCGATTTCTAATGATTGTTTAAAAATCCCCTTCTACCATACATGTTTATTAAACAAAGTAAGTAGATATTAGATTGTCGAGTTTGTTTTCTATTAAAAATATTCAATATTATTCTTACAAGCATAACTTTTGTTTTGTTTGTAAAATATTTTTCTTTTATATTTATGTACATTATAAGATCATAATCTTGTCTTGTTCTACTGTTTTGTAAATATTATGTTAATAGCTTTGTGTTCTCATAATATAACATTGTACATAAGTAGTAGTAGGATTATAAACAAACACACACACACACTGTGAAGCTTCACGTTTTCTAAATTTAATATTAATAATTCAACTTTAGATATCTTTGTTTTTCACAACCATTATGGTGAGATTATGAACTAGGACTTTTCTTTTAACATCGCCATTTTGTTTGTATAGCTGGCGTTTCGGTAAAATGTGTCACATTCTCACTCGAATAATTATAATTTACTCCACATCTTCTCCTGTTATTCCCCTTTAAAGGTTCGTAAAAAGTTAAAACACCCGAGTTTGTTCTGAATGTTCGCACCCCAGTATTCATTCGAATATAAATAATAATGTATTGTATAATATTTATTATACTTCTATTATTTTGTGTTTTTTCTGTTATTCTTATATTATGTATTAACACCATTCTCCGAGTCATTGGTACACAAGGCCACTTCATTATATTTGTGATTGCTTTTTTGTCTTTTGTTTTAGTTTATTTCAACTGTTTTCAGGGACGGGTCGGGGGTTTTGGGTTCTTCTGATATGACTTTGTTAAGTTTTCATTATTATTTCCGTCGAAAAATAACATCAGTTTTGGTAAAAAACTAGAAATTTAAAGTTGTTATGGATAACTTGATTATTATTTGATTTTAATGCACATAATAAAGGTTTACAAATCACGCACGTATTTAAATAATTTCAAATAAATTACCTATTTAAATAAACAGTATAAATAAAATTTCGCTTTAACAAAAACACTTTTTGTTGTATTTATCTCAGTTTTTCTTGTCTATAAAATTTTAAATTATTAATATATAACTAATTAAAGTAAAATAAAAAATACTTAGCGGTTAGCGGTTTCACCCTGTAACGGGCCAGTCTGAAGATGCCCAGTCAAAATAAATAAAAGTGGAAGTGTACCAAGTATTTTTTATCTAACTTTAATTAGTTATATATTAATAATTTAATCATGGAATTCCACCAAGTAATGTCAATAAAAAATATAAAACAAATATAAAATTTTAACTAAATTTGTAGCATTCTGTACACCAACATAGGTAATCTTAATTTTAAAATTAATGAATTCCTACTACTGTACACTAATTTCAGCAACTGGGATCACCAATGTTTCTATACAAAGATATATGTATTATAGGTACTATTCAAGGTGCGAAAATGAAGAACGAAAAATTATCAAAAAGATTTTGCCGATTGACGTCATATAATACATATATACGCGTACAAGATACGTTGATACAGCACTGCTTTTTCTCGTACCAGTGTACCACGATCTATTTATGAGTTCTCTAAAAAAAAATCTGGAAGTGTAATTAGTTACAACATTCACGTTTCGGCACCTTGCTTAATAGTTGAACATACGCAATCATTGGATTGTTTTACAGCTCTATTGTGATTCTCTTCTCTCTTGTATATGGTGCTAAAGTTGGATAAAGCAGCTCACGAGCCGATATCGAGAACTGGTTTTCAGCCATCTTGTAGACAGTTTGCCAGCGGCCATTTAGCGCGAGATACGAGTATAGGCGGAAGAACTCGAAGGACAAACTCCGGTCGAACGGACCATTTATTGCGAATCCGTTAATTATGGGAAACAATAGAAAAGAAATAAAATAAATTCGATTGTATTACGACCAGCGTAAGTATGTAGATTTTTATACATTTTTTTACATTTATGTAAAGAATTACGAGAATCTATTTACAAAATTAAATAAATGTGAATGACTTATTTGTATATTTTCTTAGATCTCAAAAATATCATATAATAAATATGATAGTATCAACTTGACATAACAATAATTCGTCCCGATCCGATGTCGACGTCGAATGATTACCGCGATTTTTGAAATATTTTTTTAAAAGTATTTGTATTATTTATTAATCCTAATTTCTTAGTGTAGGTATACTACTGATTTATTTTATAGTACTGTAAAAAAAAGTAGTTTTTTGTTAGGTGGATATCGTAATATTATTAAGTGAGTTGTTTCAAAGAACCTATATGTTTTTTGAAAATACCGTCAAATGGGCTGTCACAAAATACCTCAATAGAGCTAGAAATCTAATAAATTTTAGTTTTTTAACAGTATTACACATACCTACAACATGTTGTACTTTTTACATTTGTTAAACAATAAAATAATTGCAACAAAAATTGAGGGTTTATTTTGAAATGTTGGTACATTCTGTATCGCGTATCGTGTCCTTCGTGATTGGGTCACATTATTATGATGGCACAGTTTGTCCCGTTATTTAAATTTATGCCGTAAATTTAATATCATAGTAAATTGCCGCTTTAATTGTACTGTTTATATTTTGGTGCTACCTAACCGTCACGTTTACATAATATTTTAATAAAATTTGAATTATTTTCAACGGACGGAATAAATTAATAACCTGGATGCTTTTATTGATGAAATGTAGAAAAAAATAAATGATGTTAAAAAAAAAATTAATAGGAATTCGTAATGCGGAATCAGAAGCAACGTATGAATAAATTATTGGAAACTCCTAAACTCCTGTTAATCTTTTCATAATTTAACTTTTCTCCGTATTTATATGTATACATATATCGGTGCTAAAACATGCGTGTACATTCACTATCATTTATGAATAAAACACCTTGTCCAATATCAATAAAAGCAAAATCAAAATTTTCTGAACTTCAAATTAAATAATCAAAAGTTGGAGATGAACCTAGATGTCCGCCAGTGTAACGCCTTGTTAGTCTCAAAGGGTTAAAATAACTGATCTTCTTTTAATAACAGATACAATAACAGTTCTGTACATATTAAAAACAATTTAATAAATCATAAGAAAATTAGCAGTTTTTCATAAGAAAATTAGCAGTTTTTCCTCCGATTTATTCGTTCGCTTTCCCGGCCAATTTTGTAGCCAACTCCACATTATGCAAATTCTAGTGTGTTATTCCGTCTATTTTAGAAATATAAATGTCTCTATCATATTACCTAAGAATACAAAAAAACTTATTATACTAGTAGCAAAGCAGGTACATGTATTAAACGAAACAAAAACCCAAGGTGAACGAGGTCAAACTTAATGTGTACCGGCTATTATTTCCATAATAGACAAATGCATAATTTATTATTATTGCTGAATTTTTTATTACTTCAGCTATACCTACACATACGATAATGATAATACACCTATGATTTATTCTTGATGTAATGAAATTCAATTTTCAATTCAATTGCATGTTTTTTAAGTACTTAAAGCATGTAAGTATTTTATAATTTATTAATGACCGCGAATTACATACCTACGAATAAACTTCTAAAATGTCTTGGGATACATTTTAATGTAAGTAGATTTACATTAAAATAATAAATTATTATAGTCTTAATTATTCATGTAGAATGTATGAATGTAGAGGAAGCAAAGGAAGTATGTCAGTACAGAGTGGTATGGCGTTCTACCCACTCTGCCTACCCCTACGGGGAAATGGCGTGATGGTTAGTTAGTTAATTATTAATTATTTTTCCTAATTTTTTCGTTTATCATAAATCTGATTTAAATATTATGATTGTGTAATTCAATGTTTTTTTCAAATATAAAAATAAAATAAAAGTATTTCTTGTCCTTCCTTTCATTTTATAAAAATAAAATAAAAGTATTTCTTGTCCTCAATTTCTTTGTAATTTGTAATTTGTAATATTTCGTGTTTGTATGTAATTTTTATATTTCTTTTAAATAAAATATTATTCAAAAGTAAAACTCATTGTAAACAATGTTCATAAATATTTACATGGCGTCATCTTGAGTAGACTGAACAATCCTTAAGCACCTAGTCAAATAAAACTTGTAAATAAATTAAAATGTTCTCGCCATGTATTGGGTAGTTAAATCTTACGATCAACCCGTCTCCGTCTACATCTTAAGATTTTTAAGACCTTTTTTTACTGAAGAGTTTCTGATGAACTTCTGGCCCCCTTAGCCAGCGTGCCTCTCACTCTTTCATGCAGAATCCTCGCTTATCTCTTTACCGTCTCTCTCTCCTCCACAAATACCTGTTTGGCCATAACGCGTGCCGTGTGTCAATGCCGGAGATTGTTAATTGCTTTTTTATGGAGCCGTAGAGCTCGAAATCCAGCGAACATCTGCAAGTTAATCTCCAAATACACTCAATTGTAATCTCCAAACCACGCTCACCCTTTTAGGATCTTTTGTCTGTTTACAAACGCAAATTTAATGTGTGATCAATCGCCCATAAATCACACGTCGTTAGACTAAAAACGAAAAGCTTAGTCTGATATTTTAACAAATTTAATAATGCTTAGAATTCTTGTTAGGTTGTAAATTAGGTATGCTCATGAAGAAAAACGTAAAAAGTAATCTCTATTTTCAGTTAGTTTTAACAATCTCTCTCTTGAATCTCTAATTATGTCAAATATTTTATATCACGTCCCTTTTAGCACTGGCTTCCCCCGCCGAAAAGGATACAAGAAAGATGTTTCTTCCTCAAGATTACAGTATAATATTAGACTAAACCCGCTCCACGAAAATGAAATATGGCGTTCGTGATGTAAGTGTCTACTGGAATTAAAACTAATGGAGTCTTTCGAGAGTCAGACCTGAGGAGCGGAAAATAAGTTTTATAAAGAAATATTAGTAGGCGTTTCTTTGTAAGTCAACTATGAGGGTAGATATTGAATAAAGGCGTTAAGCAACATTTGCATAATTACCACCGAATATGTTTTTTTCACTTTTAGCTTAAATGATTCCTTCAAAGAATGGCAGAAAGAATTATTGTTTTGATGGTCTAATCACCATAAAATACACATTTGTATCCATTCACGATTTAGGGTTTTCCATTTTTCCCTCTTTCGCCTTGTTCCTAAAATATCGTTTGTAAATAATAGTATGTTATTTCCTCGATTTGCGCAATTTCAATATTCAACGATATTTAAAATTTATTGCTTAAAATGTCACCGTTTTTTATTCACCCCCTAAAAACAGACTGACATTTCTTAAGTATTTTCAGAGTAAATAAATCCAAAAGTTAAATAAAAAAGAAGCGAAATTTTTTTAAAAATTAGAAAAACAGACAGTCAAAAAACTTGCATCTTAAAGTACCTACCTGCAGGTTGTAGGTATTTCCATCCCTGGATTTCATAGACTATTCAGATTCTCGTTTTTAAGTACAGATTTCTCCTTTCTTTCCTTTTAAGACTTTCAAAGTTTCTTTACTTCTGTTAGGGTAAAGAAGGGGAGTAGAACAGTATCAACGTAAAATATCTCCCAAGGCCTAGGTTTGCAGTTTGCAGTTTAGTGAGTGCTTGTATTGGAAGCAAGAAGCAAGCGGAAAACTGGTTGGACCAGGGCAACAGGAGTACGTGCTCAAAGCCTTGATACAGGATGTTTAAAAGCACTGTAACGAATGATACAACACTTAATTTTAAAGTAAAAATTAAATGCATTTTGAAATGGTCATAACATTTTTATTATGTAACTGTTATCGTTGGCAATGACATTTTTTTCTTTATTTATCAGACACGTTTCAAAGGTAGAAATAATTTGACCCTGGATACCTAAGTCGATTCTTTCCGATTCTTTATTTTTTATTTTTTAAAAAATGATTGAAGAATTACAATATCAAGGGAATTTTTTAAATTTTTTTACGATGTCATATGAATTTTTTAGCGCGGTTTGAAATAGCGCTTTTTCAAATCGCTCGCAAAATCCTCCATTTAGCGCGCATGCGGTGTGACGTCACAGCAATATAGGCGCTCACTACGGAATGAATTTCACGCCTTCCACGGTAGACGGGTATGACGTCATTAGCCAATAACGGGCGTTAAAAGTCACTCGTAATTTCGTGTTTTTAAAACATAAATTTATAAATGAAAACAACATTTTTGATCATTGTGTTTTTATATCGTTGGAATTGTAAAAAAATACTTTAAATATTTATAGCGTTTTCAAGGATATTCATGTTATCTGGAAGAACCCTATTGTTGATTTGTGTGGTGCAACTGTATCGTTTTTCGTTCAATTAATTTTGTGGTTGTTATAATCTTAAGTCGTTTTCGTAACTACCTGAAAACGTCTAGTTAATTTCAATGATAAACGTTTGAAGCATAAATTACAATAATTATTTTGTATTTGTCCAACCAAGCATCTGTTACATGCGAGAATGCTACATTACAGATTCTTAAGAAATGTAAATGTATCGGCTAACTAGTTACGTGCCACTTAATTATGTGCGTTAGTGATATCTACCCGCGTAGTTTTGTAATAAGTCTGTAGTGTATGTATTAACACCTTTATCGACGCCATTATTAATATCTTCTGGTAGAAGCATCAACAGACGGCAGTAAACACAACGGAGGCTTTTGTATCTCTGCCATAACCGGAGGCTCTCGGCTCTCCAAGATGGCGGAGGGACCCGAGTCATCGTCTCGCTTGCTAGGCGTTGACCCCGCGCGATGTTGCCGGCTTGCAGGTAGGGCTCCGCGCACATGTGTGGCGCAGGATACAATGCGCGGCAACGTAGCATTTAGTTCCGCGCGCACCCGCGCAGGGGTGCCAACGGTTTTTTCAAACCCGTAACCGTCAATTATTCGAATGGCGGTTAGTCAATTATTGAGAATATTCGATTCCAATTCTTCGGGTATTGGATATTGGTTTGATAGTTGGCTCGTTACATGCTAGTTAGTAAGCTTTTTATGCATAATTGCATTTAAACTATGTATTTGTATCAAACATCAGTGCAAGTGGTAAAAAATCAATCGCTTTTTTACCATCTCGTACATAGGTTATTAGGCACTAGTGCTTGCGTACTATATAATTTTGTGAATATGTATAGTAACAAAATGTATTATTTGCATACTAATCACATAATGTTGGATGGAATAGAATAAATATATGGGTACCTGTACAAGATGTAAGTACCTACTCACAAACCGTTCTTTCAACACGTTTCAAAAGGCTAAAAAAATGGACGAGTTACTCCATCCCACGTTATTATTCTTATGTTCTGCAGCGCCTATAAAAAATTACCTGGCGCCCACCGGAGTGTGTACTCCAGTGTCCCCTACGGAGGACGTATTCCGAGTTTATTTAATTTGTATGCTCCTTTGGTTTTCCGTTAATTAAACCATTCCCCATCCGGCCTCGTACACCTCTATCCGAATCAACGATTCGAGTTCTTTTGTATACTTCGTGAGACTCCTGACTACCTTATCAGGTAGGCACTGCAGAATCGTCGGATTTAAGAAAGTTCCACTATTGTACAAATATTGTTCCTTCGTCGATTCGCACGATTCTAAAAAAAATATCATTCGCACACGTGACGCGACTCGATCCTGGCTTATCCGTTTGTTTCGCACGTTATCTAGGCGTACGTATTCGAGAGGATTTCTCGGGAGTCAGCAAAGGAGAAAAGTGACGATATTCAATAGCGATAAATAAAAAGATTTGCCAGAATGAAGCCGTAACCCCGATGTTTCTCCGTATATTCCGCAGAAGTGCCGCGTAAAAGCAAATATAAGAATCGCAACCCCCGATCAGGAAAAAATGCTTTACGTCAGAAGCCATATTATACAATGGCTTATTCCGTGAAACACGTTCGGGACATTTTGCTTCAAGCATCTCCCAAAGAAAACACTACATTCTTAAGAACAACTTGACAATTTTGCGAGATATTGCTTAGGTTATTCGGTAGAAAAAAAAATACTTCCGCACGTATTTGGAATAATGAACGAACAACAAGCGATTGTCTTAGTTTGCTCACGCGAGATATTTATCTGCCTAAAGACCGTCGACCTTTTATACGTAGTGTCTGGATTTGTAGATTATATTTTAGATTTAAATAACCGTTACAATTTATCCTAAATAAGCTTTGTTCACACATTCATCATACTGCTTTGCATGTAAAATAGTCCAATTATTCAACTGTGATCGTAAAACTGGCTTACGGAATCTTATAAAATCTCATTGTTTCGCTGGTCCCCACCTTCATTATCGTGTCTTATTCAATAATCATTATTCTTGCGGGGAATAATCGTAAAATCTGTTACATGAGGTTATTTACTATGGTTGTTACATTCATCTTTCTTCTGAAGCCATTATATTATCAAAACCAAACTGTTGATTTCTCTTTTGTATTCTTCACTAATACGCGGGTGAACAAGGTGTCAAGGTGCAATAGCAACTGACTATCATTTGGCACTAAGATATGGAAGGGAACACAGTTGTTGTATTCTTCGTGGAAGTTAACTTAAGTGAGTTGATGTAATTAGTGAATAATATAAAGGATTTGATAATTTATTCAGTAATGGAGGTGCCAGACCGACCGTGCTAAGTAAAGGGGCTCCTTCCCATGCCCTGCTTCCTTCACTTGTCGTGCTATGGTGTGCTTATTAACCGTGAAATTATTTCATTTGTGTATTCAATTTGGGCGTATCGATCACTTGGCTCAGTGACAGGTGTTGGGCTTGGCAAGTAATTGTTGAAATATGTGTTAGGTATCAATTTTATTTTCCTCTTAAATCGATTGAAATGAGGTAGGTACTTGGCATGAAGTAGACTGTCGGTGGTTTGACCTTTTCATATCCCATATCGTGTATCCAGGATAGTATTAATTATTTAGTCTTATTGTTGTTCTCGAATAGTTGTTAAACTTTTCGTCGAAGTTTACTCTTAACACGACGAATTTATTCGAAACAGTTAGATAAATAACTAATTTCTCCTACCTAACTTAAATAGTTAGCTTTGTCAACTCGGGTCTAATTATGTAGCCGATCCAACACGGGTCATTAAGTAAATGAACGATTTTTCATAATGGCCATCACCATACCAGCACGTTAATTCTGCAATTTAAGCCAGCGCGCGACGCGAGTATAAGTACCTTCGCTATAAAGCAAAATGGGTGCCGTGTAACTTTACCGATATTATTATATTTTATGACCACTTTCTACTTTACTTTTATACTTTTATTTCGCGCAAGAGTGTGCGCCAAAGTATGGTTATGTGTTTTCTAACGTCAACAAATTTACTTTGCCTTTTTTGTTCATCAACTTTATACGGGAAAACTTTGACATTGAACGATGGATGTGATCTACGGCCTGAGTTTATCTTCTCATTTTTACGCGAGAGTTGTAGAATTCACGGCGCACATTAGCAGTATGTATGGAACACGTAAAAAACATTTTTCTACAAATAGAAGCGGAACTTGGTGGCATTAATCATGATTTCAGTTCCGCGAATACCCTGCTCAATCTCATCAATATCTAACTTGCATTTTAAGAGACTGTTGAAATTGTTATTAAGGCAATCTTGTAGAAACTTACGTTTTGCTAGTTCTGTATCAATGTTTCGTGATAATTCACTTAAACACTTGAGTTAGAACCCGTGTTATTCACAGTTTAAAGTCGTTAGAGTTAATGTCTTGCATTCCAATTGAGTTTGAACTAAGGGAACAGTGCGGTTGGTTATTCATGTAAACTGTCGCCTCTACATGTCATGATGTGCAGCCAATAATACTAAGGAAGCGAACCTCTTTCATCGCTCACCGTGGATACCATTTAAAGCCCGACTGTCAACATTTTACTTCCCCAACAAAACACATCAGTCATCTGGCTGACTTTTTACCATTAGGCATTTTTAGCCGAACCAAGATTTGTAATAATTGACATTATGTACCGAAAATAGACTGACCCATGATTATGTCGTAAAATCCTACACTCTAAAATTCATAGTTGAAATTCCCAAAAGAATATTACGAGTTTAACACTGTCCATGAATAAATTATTGTATCTCTATTTACCGAGTTCTACAGTGAAAACAGTCAAAAAGTTTAGAACATGATACATCGTGTGCATGCTAAATTAGTTGATTATAATAACTTTCTTTTCTTTCATTAGATTTGGGTATCATTAGAACCGTCGCTTTAGAACATTCATTAACAGTATGGTATTTGAATAATGGAGAAAGTTTTACGTAAACCCAATATGTATGTGCTGTACTCGCATACCTGTGTACATTAACATCGTCTGTACATCCGCATACATTTGTCGATACTATATTCAATAGACGAATTTATAGAAATTTTCGGTTGAATGCAGAAAGTTGCTTATTCATACATAACCTTTGTAATTTGTACAAAAAGCAAGAGTTGTGTTAGATGATGCAGTATCAGCTAAGAAAATTATGCTGATGGTAAATAAATACCTATATCGAATATAATAATTTTATAGTAAACATGGTTGCATTCCGAGAACATGACTACAAAACCAAACAATACCGCAACTCGGTCAAGGATTAGCAAGAATTTTATACGAACAGACAATGCATTAAATTGACAGCGTTTAGAATTTAAGGTTCACCGCAAATTGCGAACGATTGTGCTCTCGGTAAAGTGAATGCGTCGTTACTCGACATTCAAATAAATAAACCAGCGTCTTTATATGGAAATTAATTTTCGATAATTTGGCATTGGTACATTGGTAGTATATTTAATTGCAGAGAATGAGAAGATATAGTTTATAGCGCTGTTGGAAATCGTGAAATGATGAAGTCTCTTAATAGTATTTGGTGTTGCGTCAAGCGAAAAAAACGCTCTATTTTCTAGACATGCTTATTAATCGTTCCGATCGAATAATGAAGTACCATATTTAAGATTTTTATTCAATGTATTCGTACGCGCCCCGACTTTTTTGTTTTAATTAATCACTTTTTTCTGTCAGTTGATTTTGATAGCAGTATTCAAAATTTCCATTGATTAATGAGTAACTGTAATATCTGCAAGCGTTTGTATCGTTAACAGTGTTTTAAGAAAGATTTAGTCTGATGAAATGTAATTTGAGTCACTTTGCTGTTGGAAACTTGGAACGTAAGACCTTTTTACGTTTTTTTAGATGGAGCGATTATTTATTAATAGGTATGTTAGTAATTTTAGTAATATGTATTTTGTAACATTAGTAATATTACGAAAATACTTGGAACGGCGTTCATGTTTCATTATCAGATGTATTCATTTTACTAGCATTATATCTGACTTTTCTTGAAATCGTTGATAAAAGTACAGTGCATAAATGTAATCCAATATTTATGTATCTTGAATCGTTTTCAATATCTACTCCTACTTATAAAATTAGCACACTGAGAAATTTGTATAAGTATTTCTGAATTATAAATCCATTATATATCCGAGACCGTAGATTGTTTACTTTTTACACCTAAAAATTTAACATAATATAAACATTTTCCTCGGTTTATTACCAAACCGGTTGGTGTGCAAAAACGCAACAATTCTTGTAGTAAAATAAACAAACGTAGCTGTAAAAGCAAAACATAATCCAAGGTTTTTTGTGGACGAATTTACGACTGCCGGGAATCGTTACTTACCAAAAAAACGGCATGACTTTACTGTCTATTTCATTGTGATCATTACGTCAGTATGATCATGGTCAGCCAACGGTTTTATGTCGATTTTTGCTAAGGTACTTATTACATGTTAACTGTTTCTTTAAGTTATTTTCCTATGAGCTATTTCGGTTCAGCCTAATTTATAGTAGCATTTAATCATAAATTTTCGATTGTAATTTAAAAAGTTTTTTCACTTTTTTTAATTTAAAAAACGCCTCTGAATAATAACTCAAAACCCTAGTAGTTGGAAGCGGGTGAAAATAAAAACGTTTGAAATTCAATTCTTTGATTATGTAAAAAGGTAAGGATGAGATGCCTTGTAGATTTAACAAACTGTATTCGATAAAAGTTGCCTTTGGATGCCTAACCGACCAAATGATTGGATAGTAAAACAACGTGTATCGAATCTTTTCGTTCGTTTATTTTTCTTAGGCTTGTAATTTAGTCGACAGCCCCGAAAGTTTATTTTTTTGTAATTCTTTCTACGGGATGGCATTATTCAACCTGGAGATGATTGGAAGAGATTGTTCCTTGGTAGATCCTTCCTTACCTCGCACCCCCGGCGATACCAATTATTATTAATCATTATATTATCGAACCCCTAACAATGGCTAGGTACCTAGAACCTATCCGAGGCCCTGCGGCTAGCTGCTAAGATAGACAATCGTTGGATAGGATAACATGATGCATCTGTTCAATATTGACTACCGTCTGTTCCTCAAATTACTTGGAAACTGTCTGTTACCTTCATGATGTGTGTACTTAGGTACTCGTACATGGTACCTGAACACCTTTTTTTGTTATTTTGTAATGTTGCTACTTGCTACTTAATTGAGAGTTTATTCTAGTTAATTAATTCGATTATTAAAAACATAACAAATTATAGGTATTTTTAACAAAAGCTGTCAAAATCCATGGCATCAGAGTTTACCGTTCGCGTTCTAAAGATTTTGCCCTTCAGATTGTCGATTTTCTTACCAAGCGTATTTTCCTTAAAAATAGTTTTTAAGAAACATATTATGCTATAATTTTTTCGATGTTTAGTGACCATCAATAAATTTGCAATAGGCATCATTTTGAAAATACCAAAACATCAAACGCTGGCATCAGGTGCAGCCTTAATGACGATTCTTAAGCAGCTAAAATAATGTTACAAAGCGCTTCACCACAATTATTCACAAATGACTGCTTCAATACTCAATATCCTTGTATTGATTTAGTAATTTTGCTGAAAAAACCTTTGAGATTAATATCTATGGCTTTTTATTGTGTTCGTATAAAAATAAATGTCTTTATTGTCATTTAAATCCACCGAATTTTGTCATACGAAGCATTATTGTAACTATGACAAACGCTGTCTATTTCGGTGGTTTATACAACTTATGACATTTAAGCCAATATTGACCTTCATTACTGAAAAACTCTGTGGAAGTATTATATTAATAATACGATTGAACGAAAAGGTTACATCAATCACTGAACGGAAGATTTAAATATTCCATTGTCCTTTTAATGCGAATAATTTCCCGAGACGACAATATCTTCATAATTTGTAGTAAAAGAAATATTTTTATTCAGAGAAATGAGTTTTAAAAAAAATATGTATTATAAAAAAGCACATTGTTTTTAGACTAAACTTTTTAAGTGATAAGAATATATTTTGTAGGTCATACTATTGTCGCTTTTTAAATGTGTAACAATACAAATACGATAGCGCACAAGATGCTCGAATGTGCTCAAAGAAATTCAAAGATTTCTCTAAATCGACATTTTTGAGACAAAAATTACTATAGTACAATTTTTTCTTATTATGTCTTTCATTGACTTTTCGTAAAATGTAAATAGTAAAAAGCTTTTGCCGCATACTTAATAATAATAAATATAGTCCACTGCATTGCCCTGGTGACATAAAAACCTGAGTGTTTGCAGCATGACACTCTCCTTATACTACTATCCTATCCGCAAAGTATGTGTGTGCCGCTTGTCGGATTTGAGCGGACAAGTATCATTCGTGATACTTCTCTTTGCAAATAAAACTAAGCCTTCAGCGCCTCTCGGCTCGTATAAATATAAAGTTATGCGAGATATAAACGCGATATTTTATTTAACACAAAACTGAAGCGGAAACATCTTTATGATACGTATGAATCCGCGAAGCACACTCGGTGGCCATGCTTCAAGGAATAAAGCAAGAGATAAACTAATAGCCCATTCTTTCCCCGTAAAAGCCTTCCGTAAGGCACTAAGGAACGGAGATAACACTCACCGGCTGAAGAAAGCTCGTTACCGGCCATACCAAGTACTCTGTACTCGCGTACCACGTATCACGTACAACGTTCCCACTACCCCATGGAACTAGCCAACCCTACAATTGGATAATTCACTTTTGTGATTAGTTAGGACGGGTGTTTCACTCCACCGAATTTGTCAAAAGTCGGGACCCCGAAAGCGGAGTTATAAATTCTGACCATGTCCAAACGGACTCGTTTATAAATTTTAAACATGAAAATAAAGCTCACGTTTTATCAGAACTCGGCCATTTTATTTATTACAGTTTTCTTTTGTAACTAATTTGTAATCAGCCTAAGAAAACTTCAGCAAAAAAATACCTTCGTTGTAAAAGAAAGCCATTTTTCGCTATAACTTGTCGTTAAACAAATTAATATAATGTATGTATTTAACCATGCAGTAATGAATGTGTCTTTGTGCCGTATGATTTATTTTCTAACTTAAGCAATATACATTTAGTATATAATTAGGTACAGAAAAATTGCTTTCAAACTTTCATCGGATTGTAGTTTTTGTATTACAATCGGCATAAAGTAAGCGAAAACTTGTTCAGTATTTATTATCTTTTGCCGAGTTTTTAGTAGGTTTACAAAAAATCCGAACAACTGAGAACTACGATTAGATCTAGTTTGGCGAAACTGTTTTATTTTCTCTGGATTACGGAACATTTATTCCGGAGATTAATTTAAGGATCTCTGGAACATTTAGGCAAAACAGTGCGGTGCTTTTATAAAGATAGTAGATTAATTTTGTCATTAATTCCAAACCGCCTCTGTAAAGCGGTTTGTAAGTTTGGAATTTACCATCTACTGATAACATATTTTCTTCTCGTTAATTTATAAATCATCATAATAAAGCGCGGGTAAATCATTTTCAGATTTCTCTCAGTTTCATTTTACCATACAAACAATACTCCTATCTTCTACATTATTAACGAAAACATTTCCAACTCATTTAGCACATTATCAGTATAAACTTTTTGGTGGGTTTAAGAATAGACTCCAATAATTTATTATTTCTGCCTTAAAATAGAATGAGATTATGTATTATTTTAAAAGCCTTTTATCGAACACAAATCGCCGTATTACGTACATTTTATTGATCTAGTTACTGAGCCACCTATGAACTTTATGGTTTCCTTTGTGCTGTAAACTTATAGTTGTGTTTTCATTAAGTATTTATGGGCGAAAGTAGATACATTAAGTTCCGAAATCTGACTTCAGTCAAGCAGAGTAAAATCTCGCTTTATGACATGTTAGTTGATCAAGTCGCCATTTGTTTTGCATAATATTCGAATAACTCACGTCATTCTTGTAAATTCATCAGTAAGATTGCCCCATGTAGGTATGCATTAACATTATTACCTCGTGACACTTTTACGAGTAGGTATACTCAAGGCTTCTTGTATGATGTACTTTCGACAATATTTCCGATATTGCCATACTATTTCGTCTTGCTAAGTTATTTACATTCTCTAATGAGACTAACTAAAATGAATTTTTACGTCGGTTTGTACTTAAGTAATTTAGGCAATTAACGAACTCCCTGTATTTTAATTTTACGTGCTATTCTTCCTAATAGATAATGTTCCACTTCGATGTTTAAAAATATCTACGTAAAATCTGACAACGACGCATCCCTATTTCTGAGTCATTTTATAAATAATTTATTGTTACAGTACATCGTAGGCTTTGTTTTGATAGACACATTAATAATATTATAACATGCCCAAGTATGTTTATTGTGGTTTTACCTTTTCTGGTCGACTGCGCCCCCTTAACAGGGGAATTGGGTTCGTGTCAGAACACAAACCCCCATTTTGTGTTACGAGTTTTCTAAAGAATTGTTTTAAGGAGTCCTTAGGGATGGAAACCATTTTCTGCTGCGTGTGTGTTGCTATGCAACAACGATTTTAATCACGCAAGTACGAAATATGTAAAAAAATGTTAAAATAATAAACTAAAACCAAATCGATTTAAAAATTAAAACTATTACTCAACAAAGAAAATGAACGTAAAATTCAATATAAATAATTAAAATCTTTTAAAATATGTTACAAATTATTGTTAATTAATCGTTCTTATCACACTTATGCAAGTACCTAAAACGTTATTTCTGGTAATGTAGCTTTAGCTAAAATGTTTACATTTTTTCGTAAAATACGAAAGTTGTGTTATTGAACTCAACGTAGATACTTCGTATTTTCATAGAAAACATAAATATGTAAATTTTTCTTTCTTATATTAGGTAATTTTTAGTTATTTGGTTCATCCTTAGGTATACCGTATAACTATAAACGCCAAATTTGCGTTATTAAAGCTGCATACAAAAGCGTTTTATTTTAGACTTCACAATAATATTATATGCACGTTATAAATATGCTATTATGCAGTTTTCATTCGAAGAGGCCAAGAACCCGATTGCACCGCGACACATGCATTTGTTTAGCCTTTACCGACGTAAGTTTTGCATAATACCTCGGAATATCTTTCCAAAGGAAACCTGTCTGGTGCATCGAGCTAAATAAATACCCTTCTGACTGCGGTAAGTGTGTGGGTGGGGGGTGTGGGGGTGCGCGGTGCGCTTTACCACTCGACTATCAAAACACAGCAACCACAAATTACGCACGGAATAAATCATTTAAGAATATTATTTTTTTACACTGATTAACAGGATTAGCGATATTTCAGGAGAAACGAGTAGTTGGGAAAGAAATTAATGTGGGTATCGAAACGTTTTCAGGACCTTATTTATTATTATTATCATTATAGATAATTTTATGTAGCGCCGTTTTCGTTTAAATAAACTTCATTGTGTTAAGTAGTCACATGATTATAATACCTATCACATGTGTTGCCATTCCGCTTAGTATCCGATCTGTAGATAATTGGGTTCTTCCCGATTTTTTATTTTTTATTTTAAAAAATTGATTAAAAAAATACGATATCTAGGGAATTTTCTTAAAATTTTTACGATGTCATATGAATTTTTCAAATCGCTCGCAAAAATCCTCCATTTGGAGAGCATGCGGTGTGACGTCACAGCAATATAGGCGCTCACTACGGAATGAATTTCACGCCTTTTCACGGTCGACGGGTATGACGTCATTAGCCAATAACGGGCATTAAAAATCATTCGTATTTTCGTGTTTTTAAAGCATAAATTTATAAATAAAAACCAAATTTTTGATCATTGTGTTTTATATCGTTGAAATTGTAAAAATATACTTGAAAATTTTTATAACGTTTTCAAGGATATGAATGCTATCGGGAAGAACCCTATTTTCAGAAAAACATTATTACTGTAAAATGGCAACGCATCATTTTCACATGCGAATTCTCCCTGCCATCAATTATCAGAATGCTAGCGTGGCAGAAATCCTTTATTTGTCGTTGTAGATAGGTACATTATTTACTATTAGTGTATTGATTCGCCATTCCACTAAATAAATATATCATGATAATTAATTTAGCTAATTTATCTAAACATCTGAGTTTGAATATTTTTTATCAGTATTTTGAATGAATTGTGCATTAAAAATTCCAAATTTATTTATTAACCTTCCTCAACGTATATTTAGCTCCGGGTTACTGCGCTTTGGTTTAGAGTAGCCGCTATATCCTGCTCATCACGTGGTCTCCCTTTTGCCTTGTTGTAGGGGATGTATAAAAAACCCCATTAACTTTTCTTGCCTTTGATTGTGTGTTATTTCTAGCCGGTTTCCTCGGTTGCCTCTCCTTTGTTCTCGTCTGAGGTGGATTCAAAATGAGACGTTGCATCACACCCAATATTGAAAAGCAACTCTTTACTGCATACCGACTCATTATAATACGAACCAACTCATTGTGATATGAAAATGACTTATGACACCTGTGATATTTTATCAAAATGAAATTAGTTTGTTGATTATTTTAATAGATACATCTGAAATACATGATGCTAGGTATAAGAGGTGTCCAATAAATTGCTGGATCAAGATGCAAGTACTAGTTATTAAAAAAAAAAACACTTCGATGGGTTCTTTCTTACTCGGACATCTTGAACAAACAATATTTTGACTAATAAAATAATCCAGTGCAAAAAGGTTCAAATTGAAGACGAATTCAAATAATTTCACACAGTTACCAAAGACATTTTTTGAAAATTTTAAAAACTTGTCTTAATCCAATGAATGCTTTCATCAACACTGTATTTCCTGTAACGCAGTCAAATAGCGAATCAAATCTAAATACATCAGTAATTAAATAATTACCATACCTACATTTTGCTATATGTACGAGTATAATATGCTTTATACGTATTTTAGATTTTTCCGAACAAATTCTGGTAATTATGCTGATATGATTATTAAGTCACTATACGCCTCTACATAATCATATTATTATGTTTTAGAAATTTAATGTAAGAAAGAAAATTGGGCGTTTTTCGTACGTATCATTATACTAGTAATTTTATGGTCAAATTATTGCATGTCGCGTGTACAAATTTCCCTTTCTCTCCTGTAATTATATACCTTCCTTACAACATAACCTATATTCCACAAATATGATTAACTTTATTTTAAATGTATGAAGAAACCGATATATCGCAATTATCTCTCAATAAAAATAGTTTTCTGAAATTATTAAAGACGGTTTTTATGATAAATCTTCTTCAAGGCGCCTTAGAAATTAATTTTCAATTTATTTCAACGCCTTTGATATTTCTAATAACGCCAGGCAAGCTTAAACAAAGCGAGCTATAGTTTCATAGTCTTAGCTAAAATAAATAATTGATCGAGACTCAAAAGCTTTGAATATATTACTAAACGATTAATTGATATTATTATTCACAACTAATTTCGAAGAATTACATAAAATATGAAATGAAATACGATTCACTTTGTAGTAAAGAGAATCTGTAATAAAAACTCTTTCGTAGAGAAGTCTTTATTTTCTTCTAAATCTCTGATAATTTCTTTAATTAATTAAGTGATTAATTTTTTGTAGAAAACTCTAGTCGATGAAGCATAATTTTCTTGCTTTCTTAAACCACGTCCCAAAGTAATTTGGTTGTTAAAATGGCGCTGATTCACCCTAGAATATGAATCCTACAAGCTTGACGAGGCCGAGGTAGGGAGTAGGGATACGTCGGAAGGTGTTGATGTTAATAATAATGATTACAGTCCCTCAGACCAATTTACTCCCACCACGAAAACAGACTTTACATACGAAATACGACCAACCAACGCCAACGGAGAGCACTTTGACTTCGGTAAGTAAATGCATTCCACCGAGATTTTGGAATAAAAGAACACTTGGGGGAGTGGTAAATTAAATGGGTAATGGGTAAGATGCTAAAGAGACCGAAGAAAGAGTCCCTTTCAAATTAAAAGACTGAAATCTTGTTGAAAAAAGTAATTTATTACTCTTGGGGTTGAAGCTCGATCCTATTATACTTGGGTAAGTATAACTTTGTTCCCTTTTCGATGGCCAATAAGCTAAATAAAGCTCGTTTCAAGGTCCTTTTAATTTAAATTAGTGAACTTGTCTTTAAATAAATGTTTACATTGACTACTGCGGAAATTCGTTTTATATTGAAAAAATAGGCTTTTTACAGTAAGTAGGTATGTACATAATTTATAGCTATTCATTTATTAGCTCGGTGACTGGTTTTACTCAGTAGATAATGTTTCACTTCCTCCGTTCGTTCGCCTTTCTTTAATAATATCCGTCTAGCGTGGAACTTTTTACGTGGTGAAATTGTCCTACGACGATAATTTTCTAGCGAACCATAATATTTCTCGATCATGATCACTTAGTACCCGGAGCTAGAGTCGCATTATGAGTGTAATTTACCTAACACGGTTTTTCTTTTTTGAATTCTATTGTTTTTATGCGTTATAATGAAGTTACATGTCGCTGCTGTCTATAATTTTATGAGAAGCCTTTGTCATCTTACAACACGCACGGGACATTAACCCACGCAGTTGACGGCCATTTTATACGCTCGTTTGTGGGCAATCTAGATCTGCAGGTAATACAGAGTACAGTCACATCCGACACCGCATTAGCGTGGATTTGATTCGTTAACAACGTTTAAAAAAAATAACATCTTACGGCATATAACGTCATGAACCCCTTGCAATAGAAAATTTTTCATTTACAGGCCATTGTATTCCGCGAGTCCTCGCATTTTTGTTCCCACAGAGAAACTGTGAGACTCGGTTTGGTGTACTCTGTACAGAGTAAGTAGGTGTACTTACAAATACAAGTTGTTATTGAATCTACCTCGTGTGAAACGTTCCGTGTGTTTCAAAACCGTTGCAAATATAATTTTATTATTCAGTAGCATGTTATACGAGCATTATACGTATATTAGTCTCACGCAGAATGAGAGATGGGAAAACGTTGACACCAATTTATAGTTTCTGCCAACGTCTAATCACAATGCATACGCGGCGTATTTTGTATTATCTCACAACTTAACTTCCTCGATTCTCAAATTTTGTTTGTATTTCGTTAGGGGCACTATGATGGATATAATTCAATTACACGCGTGTTAAAAAACAGTCTCAGGAGGCTCTCCGTTGGAGCGGCTTTCTGAAGTGCCTCATCTCGGGGAGCTCGGCGCGTGTTCCCGACTACCATAAGACACTAATATAATGGGATGGAACGCCCCATCGGAGTATTCACGACAGGCCGCTGTGGAATAAAACAATGCCCGGAGCCTATTTAGTATTCGAGGTTCTAGCCGCGAGATGTGCAGAGGAGGTATACCTACAATACACGGCACAT